>JAJJWW010012222.1:0-15014 GCA_023531295.1 Papaver armeniacum
GGAAGGCTCTGTTTCTCTCCTTCCACAAACACCAAAGAATTGCAGCCTAAGAACCTTGAGCACTAAGGATTTTCTTAGAGTGTTAGACCCACGAGGCCAACTTGAAAACAAACCAATAACGTCTCTGGAGGAGTGACCCACTTCAGGCTCCAATCATGAAGAAACGTACACCAAATATGCCAAGCCACCTTTACAAAGGAATGAGAATATGATTGATGATTCCGCATCGCACACAAAGATAACAAGATTAACCCATTCTTTACGCCACCCTTTTTACACATAACATCTTGAGTACCGATTTTCCCGGTGCTCACCACCCAAATAAAAAAGCTCACTTTAGTTGGCCAAAACTTGACCCGACTCGTTGGGAGGAATAAATCTAGTTGGGCAAGGACAGAAGAAATTAACCAAAAATAGCAAGACTTGACCGAAAACTTTCCATTAGAATAGTCTCCCATCCACATTCTATAATCATCAACCCCACTGGCTCTGTTGTGAAAGTTATCAAGAAGGAGAAGAAGGGAAGCCACCACCACCACATGATCACGACTGCCTAGTAATATTTAGGTTCCACTAAAGCACCAAAGATCGTTACTTTTGACCTAACTTCAAAGAATAGTTTGAACTTTTTATGTTAGCAAAAGAATAGAATACCGAAGGAAAAGATCTTTTCCTTTATTTGCACAAGCATTATGCACAGAGTTATTCACTCGCATATGCCTATGTAGATAATGTGCACTAATCTTGTGCAAATATATCTTTCCCCCACCCGCATATGCTTATATGGGTAAGTTTCATACCGTATATCCTAAATTTCAGTGAAAAAGTTGACTTAAAGTGGCGCAAAGATGACGTAGATTCATATAGTGCAGCAAACTTAAAATGTTGCTGTAGAGATGAGCTTGTAAATTTAATAATGTAATAGATAGAGGGAAAAAAATAATTGATATCTTTAATAAAGTGAACTCTTTAACATTCACAAACTTGAGCATAACTTTCATTGTCAACCTATCATCCAATCTACAAAACCAAAAGTAATGGATACAAAAGTTAAATTAGGGACTTTCTAGGACTCTTATTTCACTTCTACTTTTTTCTCCTTTTTGATCTCACCGATAGCAGGAACTGCAACAACTGTTGATGCACCTTCACTAGAAAGCACCTAAGCCATTTTCTCCCTTCCACTTGAAATTAGCTCTGTGTTGTCCTTGTCCTTAACTTGGGAAGGAAGATGCTGAACCCCGTTGTCATCAAAAAGATCAACTCTAACTACAAAATAAAACAATGCTCGTAGTTGGATTTAATAGATTCGTACGAACAAGCAACCACTCAGTTATTAGTAATTTGAATTAAGGGTTCAACGTCTAACATGCGCAAGCAAGTGATAACCATAATGGAGAATCATTATTGGAGGATACAAGAAGAATGAATCAATCATTGTTCTTTCTACATTTTTATAATTTGTATGTCCTGCTTCTCACAATAACAATTGCGAACTGCACAGATCTCTTAATATTGAAAAATCCTATGATTTCTCAATATTGTCACAAACAACAATGCTACATAGAGGGGAACTTTAAACTACTTGACTAGTTGTAGATCCAACAACTTGATCGAAACTAAAGAAAACATTATTCTTTATGATTGTTCTCAATATTTTTCTTGCAGCCAAAACAACTAAGATAATGCTATGAGTAGTTACCTTAACAGGTTGCATGCCTTGGGCATTCACGAAAAGTCAATACCATCTTGATTAATGAACCTAGATTTAATCGTAACCAAGTTGGTATTTCAAGAAATTTGACGAGAACAAATTATTAATGCACTAAAGTATATACAAAATCTAGGATGTTTGCAAGAATAAAAGTCATTAAACTGAAAATCAGCCTAAGTTTGAGACATTTTTGAGTTACCGTTGTAAGAGTGGATCAGTTTTACAAGAACAAGATATCCAAATAGATAGTAGGAAATGAAATTAATAACAATAAATCAAAGTATAAAGGAAATGCTTTAATGGTCGAACTCACGGTCTCATTTTTGCGGGACTTGTTCATCAGCACCATCACCAATCAAAATGCTTTGGGTCTTAACATTTGAGGTAAATATGGACCAATAAGTAACACAAGCTAAGGTAAACTTGCAAGGAATTTGAAGGGTATAAACAAATATGGAACTCAATACCATGTCTGACTTTTGTCAATGATGTTGAAAGAGAAACTTAAAGCAAAATAAAGTAAAAGAATTTGGAACAGGCCACGGACAAAATAAATAACAAGACAACTTTGGGACTGAAAAACGAAAGGCAACACAGCCAGTTTATTTAAGCGAACAGTTATCTCTAAATTGAGATGGGGCTACTAGGTCCTGTATAACATTTAATGACTCCAGTTCAATCTCGCTTTCGGGTAGAAATTTAACCTTCCTCAAACAATGAAATGCTTGCACCAACTCGCCTAAGGGCTAAGCCCCAGAATCGTGTAACCGAAATAGTCAACATTTCATAGTAAGTTTTGGTAAGGTAGCTGGATTTATGCATGTGTGGATCTGGTGATTTTTCAACCTTAACAGAGTTGAACTGGTATAATATCTGCTATATCCAGTGTAAACACATCTCCGTACTCTATGGACAATAAGTAGGTTGATTAAAAGTGGAACTCACATTCCTTCCTAGATGTTGCACTTCTTGTAAAAATTAATTGTAAGCGTGCCAAAATGTCGTCCATATGTTGATCCTATCATTATTCCAGAACAAATTGATCGAGAACACCAAACGTTATTATCAACAAGTGCAAAACATAACCTGGAAACACAAGAACAAGAGAAAAGTCACAATATGCAAGAGATAGACTATC
Organism: Papaver armeniacum; assembly: GCA_023531295.1. Classification (NCBI taxonomy): domain Eukaryota; kingdom Viridiplantae; phylum Streptophyta; class Magnoliopsida; order Ranunculales; family Papaveraceae; genus Papaver; species Papaver armeniacum. The sequence continues at coordinate 2,853 of JAJJWW010012222.1, forward strand.
ATTATTCCCAATTAACCGCCTAATATTCACTATCCCACAATTCCCGCAAACTCTAGGAAGACGCTCATCGTGCCGCCACTCCCCATCAAAAAACTTGTACCGATGTAAGAATGGTACTACCACCACCCAAATTTCAAAATCATAGACACAACACAACACCATTCGCATCCGAACAATTCACCTTACCGTTAAAATTCCATCTCCCATTACGTGAAAGGAATTTTTCACCGTTTCCCACCTTCAATCAAGCAACAAACAAAGACATTAAGAAAATTAGCACAATCTTGCATTTTAAGCATTCAAGTAAAATCCGTAAGAGAATAAAAAATTACAACTCCCGAACAATGGGGGCCAAAAGAACACGTCCTTCGATTGGAGTAGGATCGGGGATAATTTTAACACGAGTGAGATTTTAGCATCGGCCATTCGTTACCATATGGCCGATTTGCAATACCTCAGTAATAAACCGAAATTTAATAGGAACAACAACATATAAAGAAAATCTTTGGTCTGTGTGCAATTAAAATAAAACTAAGGAAGCTTACATTTCTCAAAGCGACATATCGCCTGGGTTTTTTCCTTGATTTTTCCACAAGTGACAATCTTTGGGGGAGTGGACGCTCGTATTCGTGTATCGTTGCAAAGATACCAACTAAACAAATCAGATCATGTTAAAACATAAAGACTAATGCATCTCGAAATTTCCAGGGACTTAGTAAAATACGTAACACTAGTCTAAAAAAAAACAAGAATTTGGAAGAAGTGCAACCGACCCTATTGCATAAAAGAATAAACGAGATTAACGATTCTGGATACTGTAAGTAATGAAACAAGACTATCAATTATGTAAAGTGTCATTACTAACTACTGAGTATTGCACCACCTTTTGAGTCCTCTATAATTTCTTCTAAGATGGTTTCTTCATCCAACAAAAGATTTTCTAGCTTCAAGATGCTGAGAGACATGTGGTAAGTTGAGAATAACTTGAAACACAACGGGCAACCCTCCACAGGGACATTGGAATGGACTCTGTCTACCTGAATTCAAATTACATTCCAATTGACACTCCAATATCATGCCCACATTCGATATATATGCAACACACATAAAAACAAATCCAAATTGTATAACACCCAAAATATTCAGAAATGGAACACCATAACATCCCAAAGATTATAAACATGCAAATTTAAGACACAACTCACCTTGTGAGAGCCACTAGTAAGAACAGCCAAATGAAACCGCTTGAATTAAATTTAACATCCGTAGAAGCTCCAATCGATGATTACAACACAGAATCCGCTCCAAAGCGTACATTGTTCTACCCTAATCTCAATTCACTAGATAATAATTTCTTAAATCAACAACCCCAATTCTTCTAACAATCACCCGTGAGAAAAATCATCAATCCTCCTACCAATTACTCAAAAAGGAACCACATTTGAACATCAAAATTCAAAACCCAGGTTTTGATTTTCCTTCTAAGATCATCTGCAATCAAACAGAGAATCTATTAGCAATTACACACTTCTCATTCAGATCTAAAACCAACCTCCTTATACGCAGAAACAAAAAAACCCAAAATTTCAACAATAAATCCTCAATTAAACTCAACCCTTAAGTTCAATTTTAAGTTTTCAATCCCTAAATATCCAAATTACTCGATCTTTGTTTTATAAATTCAACAACATCTGGTTACCCCAACCATATCGAATATTCAAACAAAAAAAAGCAGCAGAGATTTTAAGGAAATAGATACATTCTATTCCATAGGGTAAGAGAATCAAAACCCTAGATAACAACACAGAGAAATAAAAACCTAATCATGAACAAAAATTGAATAACCCGGATCTACGATGATTTCAATGCTCTCTCATGAAAATAAAGTTCCCTGGTTGTCTCTCTTGAAGAGATTGAATGATGATTGTAACTAACAGAAATAGAAGATGAAGCAAACAAAGAAGAGAAATGAACAGGAATAGGAAGAAGAAGAAGAAGATGGGTGTGGTGTTCTCTGCGGAGGAGGAAGAAGAAAAACCAGTTAAAGAGTAAGATGGAATCTTCTATTTGATTAAAAGAAAAAATAGATACAGAGGATGATTAATACTAAGTATATCACTAATTTCCGTATAAATTTTTAATAATCACGTATAAATATGCAAAGTCGGGACATCGCAAAATTGATGTCCCGACACCGGAAAAATATTTTATGCCCATGTTCCCAACATTTATACGATGTCCACATATGCTATCCCAACATCCACGTGTGACACAGTTAAATAATAAAAATATAATAACCGAAACCGTAAAAAATAATAATAATAAAAAATAAAAAATGTTGTGTACTGGACAGGATAAAATAGGTCATAAAATAAAAAGAAAATTTTGAAAAGTCTAAATACCAAAATACATTTAGTTTTGGTCAACTTGGCCAACAACACATAGTTTTCGCCCTATTATTGAAATCAATATTACTTTCGGTCAAACACCCGTAACCATGGCCAAGTATCACAAAATGCTATCTTGACATGAAAAGAAATTTAATACAATATTAGGTAACTAGCAAGTTGTGGTTTCAGATGAGAGACATTTGTGTCCAACACAGGGAAGGGATGACGCAGAGGTAGAAAACTTTGCTGTAATTGGAAATTAACTTTCTTAAACAGTTTCCACAGAATGACTTTCTGATTATTTATTTGCTTTTGGCCACAGAATCACACCGGTTGATAGTACAATTGCTGTGCTTAGGATCAAGTCAAATCAAGAGGTTTATATTATAACAGCATGCAGTTGAACTGATACCATCGGTCGATTTGGTTCGAAAATGCATTTTTCTACTTTTAGAAGATAAATAGGAGAATTCCATGTCTATCAAGGAAGCTAAACAACAACAAATTAAGACCCGTGAACCGGCAATGATTAAAAGAAAAGTCTGGTGAAGACATTATGACTTAGTTAATCAACTCCTCAAATGGCAACAAGAATAATAGAACTGTGAAATACAACCATTTTTTTTGGATCAACTAGTTGCAAAAGAAAAGTAATTTTTGGTATTTAACATTTTAATTCTGGTGAAAGATTCACTACGCGTGTTTGGTGATGTATGATGGATGACTTTACTTCATTATTTATTTTATTAGATGTACTAGCCTTAACGTGCTTCGAATTCAGTACCCGCCATGATGTGCCGGTGCATTTTTAATATATCGTATAATTTGTCTCCAGGAATACTTATCAAATCCTTATGATTTAATATTTGTTTGCCATAAAAATAGTTAGGATTTTCCTCTCTTTTTTACTTTGTTTTTTCCTTTAATATTTTACCGCTTTAGATTTGCTCAAACGAAAGAAATATAATCTTAACTTCCGCAGACACTTTTTATTTAGGTTCATTGCTTATAATGAGATAATGCTCTACATGAACATGGAAGTTTAAATATTTTTTGAAAATATGTCGTCAGCCGCTTATCTCAGTTGAAATCAAGTAATCAATATCGTCCATAAAAGTCTCCACATGCCCTATTTCGCTCCCCGCCGACTCATGTATCATGGTCATGTTGTCGATCCTCCAAATAGGCAGAGAATAGTATTTTTTTTGCATCGAACGAATGATACAAACTATCCAATGTGACACGATTTTCCTATAATTTTTCAACACCCATTAGATGATAATGTTTAAAATGTGTACCCATTACCTTTTGAAGGGATTGTATATATGAGAACCTCGCCATTAAATCTTCAACGAGTATTGTGCCCAACAATTCTTCTTAACTAAGGCTTTAGTAACTTCAAAAGTCTTGGACATTTGTCACTTCCGTATGTTCTACCTTCACTTGGAATACAATCCGCGACACATTACCTCATAAAGAACCTTGAACACATATTGTACTCCATGATCCTATTTCAAATTAATTGATTGTCAATAGATCCTTTACCAAAAGTTGACATATTCTACGTGGAATATTTATAAAAAAAAATTTATGGTATTGTGGATCGTTGCTTTCTAAGACCGTAGTTTTCAAAATTGGTCTCTTCAAGTCCTACGGCTTTCAAAGTTTATATATCTTGTTTGTTTTTAACATTTTAGTTATCCATATTATGTTTGTTACTAACTTTAAACTTGATGTCATCTTCTCTGTGGAACTTTATGTGATTTAAATCCAAATAGTTATACCTCTTTCATTCGTATCAAGTAATCCGTTGTATATCCCAACAATTCTTCTACAACAATTCATTTCTTTTGTAGTTTCTGAACCATCAAGAGCATTATTGTCAAGCAACTGCCTAATTTATGTTGATGTTATGTATTTACAATATTCATTTTTCTTAAATAAATAGATTGTGGAAAAACTAAAAAAAAAAAAACATAAGTATTACATGGGGTCTAAGTTACTATATCCAAAATACTCAGATAATCGCTTCGGTGCCTTGTTTCCTCAAATTCTCGTTGCATTCTAGACAAGATAGGCAACATCAATCATTTACGAAGTGAGCTATTTGGCGCAAGTGTGGTCAATGTATCCCTTTCTGTAATAATAATAACAACACGTCAATTTTTTCAAGGCATCCAATTGTAAATGGTATCAATCTAATAGATTTGAATTATAGCTCAATCTTAGATATCACCTTCTTTTCACATAACATAGCAATTGAGGAAGGAAAAATCTTGACCACTCTTTACATAGGTAGAGTTAGCCAAACTATGTTTTGCAATTGTTCTCACGTGAAAATTATTATTAATCCATATTTTTAGTCACTCCTATCGAAGCCGATCTAATTAGTCCTATAGAAAGTTAATCTTAAATTTTTGACCTTATCTCTTGACCAAATTATTGAAGTATTCTCAGTCATGTTCGCGTGTGATCTACCCATCCTTGTGTCTATCGCACTTCTAACCCGTGTTGAATGAAACCTATACGTATTGATCCGTAATTTGATATTGTTGATTTGTCATCATGAGGTCGCATGATTTGAAAATGTAAAATATAAAAAATATTCTATAAACATTGGAGGCGAAATTTAGAGTTTTTTATGATGATTTTGAAGAACAAACATAATTTTCAAACCAATATTTTAGAATGCAAATACATCTTCTAGGTAAATAAGGTTTTATATCTCGAATTTGAGTGAAAGTTGTTGTCTTTGTAGGTAGTTGTCGTGAAACAACTCGACATTGATGGTCTTTTTTTAGGAAAAAGAATGTAATAGTACTTGAGAGAGTGATAATGTTCTCTTACACGGGTACACCAATTGCCTTTATATAATAGGATGATCAAGCAGCCATGTTCATATCAGATTATACGTTAGAGTATCATCCTCGAAATATTTGGTTTTTGTCCTTATCAATCGTCTCAAAACAACCAATTACATCTTTCACAATACAATAAAACTCACTAAAAAGCAAAAACTATTGTTATACACTACTATTACCAACACCCGCACCACCATAAAAACCATCCACCGCCACTATTTGTTCCACTAATAGTAATGTTACCGCCTCCACCATTCACAAACACCCGCCACCGCTTATACTAACCCTACTTCCACTACCACCATTAGAATTAATATATTTTTTAGTAAATTTATGTATTTATGTTAGATTATTAAACGGACATTTATAATAGAAATTTAATTAATCATTTATCTTTGCCAAGGACAAATCCTGACAACTATTTACATAAGCAAATCGATAATAAATAATTTCATATGTTCTGATCTTGATTCGTGTCGTTCGTTTAGTTATTACATAACATGGCAATTGATTGCACCAATTTTTTAAAATGGACATGTGTTTTATCGAGTTTACTTTAACATTAGAATGATCAACCACGTTTTATACTTTATAATATAACGTTACACATTTTGTATGCTATTTAAATTAGCATAATATGTTTTTATTCACCAATACTCCGCCACCACCATAAAACCATATGAATCCACTTTTTTATCCACCACCACCTAGTGGCGAGCCGAGGGTTGACTAACCTAGCTCTAACCCCTTAAATTTTTAATAACTTCATAAATTTTTTAGTTTATTTTATAAATAGTACTTTGTCTTTATATATTTATGGTTTAGTCCACCAAAGTTTACATGTTTCTTTTTTTAAAAAAAAAGAGGCCTCCTCAATGTCAATTTTTGACTCCACCACTGCCACCATCACTGTCGCCCATCCCATTAGGTTGTTGGACGTAATTTTAATTTTCAATCACAAATGTCATGTATGAGGTTTAGATTGAACAAAATTTCGTCAATTGATTAGTTTCATTATTTTTTTCCGTGTATATATTCTTTTTTTGTATTTCAATCAATTTTATTGCAATCATGAGGTTGGATACGGGTGAAAAATGGACTTTGTATCCTATTTTACGATAAAAGAACAAAAATAAATATAATTGTGCTTGGCTCCGCCCTTAACCACCACTAATCTTTCGGCCTCCACCTCTTCTACTACTCATTGTCGCAGAAAATGTCTATTGATTCTATTTATCAAAATAACTTATTAATAGAAATAAATATTATAATTAATTAAGAAAACATTTATAATTAAAAAATAATTAGTCATTTATTATAAGAAATTAGTGAAAAACTAATTAATAAAACACTTTATAATGAATAGATTATTTATTATGTGCAATTAGTGAAACACTAATTAATAAAGCAATTATGGTATTAAGTTGAACAAACCACCACTGTTGATTTATCTTTTCTATCAATTCCAACCAAGGTGGAACACTGGTTAGAGGCCACTCTTATGACACAATAGGTCACGAGTTCGAACCTCCCCATTATAATTTTTGAAATTCCATATCTTGACTTGAGTATTCATTTTTCATTCATAATATTGGAATTAATGCCACGCGTGCGAGTTGTAGGGGGTGGTCAGGAGAACCACAACCATTGATTTATCTTTCCCACGGACAAATCCTGACCACCACTCAGACAGGCAAACTTAGCCTAGCTTTGTTTTGTATTATTGATATATTATACTAAACACCTACTTGGATGGAAGGTGAGTGTAACAAAGAGACTACATTAATTCTGACTTCAACAAGAAAACTACGAACCTTTGTTATGGTTTTGGATAATCATCCTACTATAATTAGCTTTGGTACTAATTCCTTTTGACCAATTCACAAAAACCTTACCAACTTGGACTATTTTGTATGTGTTATACACAGAAGTTTATCAGGACCAGTCCATTTTTATCAGGACCAGTCCATTTTTGTGCACACCCTCTTAATGAATGTGTACAAAATAAATAATTTTATTGGTTATAGGAAATTAATAGTTATTTTTTCATTCAAATTATTTTCGGTTATTTAAAATTATATCTTTGGCTACAAAAAAGGTAAGAAAATGTATTTTTCCAAACCCACTAACTGAGAACTCTAAAGACTTTCAGAAAGTCGCTATCCACAGAATTCTAAAGACTTTCAGAGAGCTCGTGATCCGATAATTCAAACTCTCAAAGATTTACAAAGACTCCCTATCGACTAACAAGAGATTTAGAATGTCTCTAAAACACCCTATAATTCTCAATTGACTTACCCCCTGTTAGAATTCTCAATTATTGGATCTGGATTTCCAAATCAATGAGTTAAGGTTATGGGGGAATTTTAGAGACTTTTAAGTGAAAATATACCATAAATGGCTTAAACAAAGTCTCTCCAAAATAGGTGATATTTGGAGAGACCTTAGGATATTTTAAAGGGCACTCCTTTATATACCCCTTAGAAATACTAATGGTACCCCATTAGTTTGTTATTTCAGTTATAATTTAGTTTGCTTGAAAATCGTTGAATCGTTACAAAAAATTGATAGCGATACCCCATGTTTCAAACGATCCTTCATTTCCAACTATATTCACATAATTCTGATTTCTTCAACCATTCTTAAACCCATCAAGTTCTTATATTCTCTGTAACCTTTACCCGGCACTTTCCCTTCAAAATAAAAGGTGTTTGTGTTGCCTTCACCGGTCAAATAACAAGAAGAAAATAACCAGATCAAAGATCAAATCGTCGTGAAGACATTAAAACCAAAATTAGAGCTTTTTAATTTACGGGCTAACATTAGTTTTAGAAATTTAACTATTGGGTAAGGAAGTGAAAGAACTCCAAGAGCTAACATCATTACTAAAACGAATGAAAGCACTAAGAGCATAGCTACTGTACGTATAAGTATAGATGATCTTTTGTTCGATGATCGAAATGAATATCTCTTCTTTTTCTTTTTTGGCGATAGTTGCAATTTTGACTGTAAAAATCATGATTTGTTCCCAAAAGAAGCCCTAAATTTAAGTTAGATGAAAATCATTCATGTCGAAATCCAGGGCTTCTTTTAAAATTTGACTGCAACAACAATTGATTTTGTAAATTTCTTTGGCTTTTTCGTAAATTGGTTGTTGTTGTTGGGTTGAAGAAATTAGGTTAGAAAAATTAAGTTTTACGGTTAGAGAAGAAATTTCTCGGGGTAAGTTTTCACGGTTAGAGAAAAAATTTCGTATGAAGGATCGAGAAGATAATAGGTTTTGTGTTTTTGTTTTTCTCGGGGTATACGAACATAACAATTCTGATGGGGCAGGTAGATAAGTTTTGAGGGTATGAAGATAAAGAACGCGTAGTTGGGGGATACTTATATTAATAGGGGATATGAAAAACTATTCCCATCCTTAGTATCTTGCTAAGGGGTGTCCTAAAAGTGTAAAAAGTCAAAGTTACCCCTTTCAAATATTAAGTAATTATTTATTTATTTATTTTATTTAATTGCTTAAACATTTTTTAAAAAACTTTTTTTTCATTATTTTTTTTTTGATTTTTCTGTTTTTTTTTCTTCATTTTTTAATTTTTTTTTAAATTAATTTTTCTTAAAATAAAAGATTAAAAAATTGATTAAAAAATTGATTTAAAAAAAACAATTAAATTTTAAATTTTTTTTATCATAAAGTAAAAAAAAATATTTATTAATTTTTTTATCATAAAATAGAAAATAAGTTTTTTTAAGCAAATAGTATTAATTTTTTATTAAAAATTAGTTTTTATGAAAATATTTTTTTGTTAAAAAAATATTAATTTTTTAGTAAATTTTCGTTAAAATAATATTATTTTTTATTAAAAATAAAATATTAAATTATAAGGGCATTTTAGGAATAATAGAAATATATGGATAAGGGGTTTTGAAAATTACTTCTAAATGACCCTATTTTGTTTTATTATCATATCCCCCAATTAATATAAGTATCCCCCAATTGCGCGTTCAAGATAAAGGGGTATCGTTAGTGTTTTTTGGGGTATATAGAGGAACACCCATTTTAGAAAATGTCCTACGGTTTTGGGGGAGTTTATCGCCAGTGCACCTTTAACTCCTTTGCTTAAGCCGGGGGGTGGCATTAGACCCATTGCTGTCGGCACAATATGGCGTATATTGGTGTCGAAAGTGGCTGCTTTCTCGGTGGGAAAGGATATGTCTTCTTACCTGGGTGATTATCAATTCGGGGTTGGTATTCCTGCTGGTGGAGAAAGTATTTTACATGCTATAAATCAGTTAATGGAGTTGAAAGGTCACTCGACAAAAATGTCAATGCTGCTTATTGACTTTTCTAATGCCTTCAACATGGTGAGCAGATCGCACCTCATCAATGAAGTCCGCCTTCATTGCGGGTATTCTCGTTGGGTTGAATTTTGTTACTTAAGACCTCGCTAAACTCTATTACGACCATTATATTTTTCGTAAATGCACTTGGAGTTCAGCAAGGGGATCCTCTCGGTCCCTTGCTCTTTGCATTGACACTCCACCCATTTGGCGAAGACGATTGCTTCTCAATGCAAACTTGACCTGCACGCTTGGTACCTAGATGACGGGACAATTATTGGCGATACATTGGAGGTAGCCAAGGCTTTGAGTATAATCGAAACTGAAGGACCATGCAGAGGTTTACATCTTAATATAAAAAAGACAGAAGTCTTTTGGCCTTCTATTGATCCTAGAAGCACAACTGATGGTGTTTTCCCTGCTGATATTGGTAGACCTTCTAATGGTGTTAAACTTTTGGGTGGACCAGTGAGTTTAGATTTGAATTATATTGGTGATATGTTGTTGGGTAGGGTGAATAAGACTATTCAATTAATGTCTGCAATCAAGAAACTCAGAGACCCCAAAGTGAGATGTTATTACTTCGCAATTGCACTGGAGTGTCTCGATTATATTTTGCAATGCGTCTTACCAACCCGTGACCCTGCAATCAGCCACTGCCCTTTTTGATGATCATCTACTTAAGTACCTGAGACTTCTAATTACGGGTGATGGTGCGGGGTTTGGTCCTTTACAATAGCGATTAGCTACCTTGCCTATCAAAGATGGTGGACTTGGCATTTACACCATGGCTGATACCAGCGCGTATTGTTACCTCGCTTCTCAGAGTCGGACTACTTCGGTGCAAAAGGTGATTCTTGGTAGTTCATTCTCAACGGACAAAGGCCCTGCTTATCAGTTTGCACTTCAGAAATTTATTCAGGTATGTGGTTTACCTTCTACATATTGTATCGATAACACTGCCCCCCCTTCCATGCACTCCCTGGCACTCACTTATTTCGATGCAGTTAAGAAGCAAATCCCAGACCAATTTTATATGTCTTCAAGAGATTCCATTTTGTGGCAGTGTAACCGTATCAAGCATGCACAAGATTATTTATTGGTTGTACCTATCGGTGGTCTTAATCAGTGCCTTGATCCTAGACAGTTTAGAGCTGTGCTTTGCTATCTCTTTGGTATCCCACTGTTCGTTGAGAATGGATTTTCCCAAGTTGTAACAAATCTATGGATATCTTTGGGGATCACACGCTTCATTGTGCTAAGGATATCGGCCCTAAGTTCCGACATGATTTTGTTCGTGATGTAATCGCTGACATTTGTTACAAAGCTAGTGTGCCTGTGCGTAAGGAAGTTTCTCTAGGTTTTCTGACGAAGGACGACAAAGATTTGAAACCTGCTAACATTCTTGTGCTCAACTGGGAAAATGGCAAGGATGTTTGTATGGATGTCACCGGAGTCTCGCCCTTCACTGGTGATGGAATCCGCTCTTTCGTCCCCGGAAAAGCTATATCTAGTGCGGTCTCACGTAAACACATTAAATACTTGGACAAGTGTGTTTCCCATGGTTATGGTCTGGGTGTCTTAGCTTTTTCTACTCTAGGAGAATTGGGTGAGGATACTTTATGTTTTTTCAAGCGTCTGAAGAATCTCGCTTAGTTAAGTAATATTTGGTAGTGGTTATGGTAGTTTTATTTTTCATAGATTAGGCATTGCTATTCAGAAAGGTGTTGGAGCCCAGCTTGTTGCTAGGCTGCCAAGTAAAACCTTTATTTAATTTGCTTTATATAAAATAGATAAACTATAAAGAAATAATAATAAATTCCATGATGCAAGATCTCAACCCATGCATTATGTTCGTGTTCAATTTGGTTTATATTTCGGTTGACAAAATAGTCACAATTTTTATTAGGCACGCATAAATTTATAATTTTTCATTGATTATATTCTCCATCTTTTTGTATTAAATCTATGAATTATTTACTATATAAATATTTTATAAAATAGTTTTTGAATTTTTTTTCTTCTTATTTGGTGTATGTAAGGTAAAGTTCCTATATATTTTTGTCTCAATGACTCACTGAGATTTCCTAAAAATTACTCAAAAAGTCCTCTAAAATCAATAGACTTACAAAGAGTCTCCCCAATTGACTGACCTCATGTTTGTTTAAGCCTTTTATGGTATATTTTCACTTAAAAGTCTCTAAAATTCCCCCATAACCTTAAATCATTGATTTGGAAATCCAAATCCAATAACTGAGAATTTTAAAAACTTTGAGAAAGTCACTATCAAAGAACATAAAATTCTAAAGAATTTCAGAGAGTCACTATCCGATAACATAAACTCTCAAAGATTTACAAAGACTCCCTATTGACTAACAAGATATTTGAAATGTCTCTAAAATTCCCCTATAATTCTCAATTGACTAACCCCCTGTTAATTTCTGATAGGTGTAGAATACACCTAATTTACTATCTAGTAGTTTATGCTTTCTTTGCTATTTTTCTTGTAAATTATGTATTTTACGCTTGTTTTGAGTTTTATAGCTACTTTGGAGTCGCAGAGGAAAGAA
>JAJJWW010012223.1:0-159799 GCA_023531295.1 Papaver armeniacum
GTGGAAGACTGTTTAATCGTACTCCTCCAATTAACTCCAGCCACAACTTGTTTGAGAGGGTACCGGCTCTCAGTGATGATACTTCATGACCATGGCATTAGTAGTGTATTCTTTAATGAGAAGCCATAATTATTATGTAGTCCCTCGTGAGATGCAGCCCTCTACCAGGTGATCTTCAAATTCTGGTTCTACAATTACTCTCTATCTGCTTCCCATTATTAATTAGTTAAGTAATACTTCCAAATGTCTCAGTCCCAGCGGTAGTGTGTGACTGTATAGAATACGAGGTAGAAGGCGCATAGTCAAAGTTCCATAGATTGGCATGTGTGCTTCATTTCGGCGAAAATGAGGCATCATCACTCCACTTAATTAGAAGCCAATAGTATTTCTCGTGTATTTGGAGAAGCAGGTTTCCCTCTTCCCACTTGATGTTCTCAGCATGTATGCCTTGTTGTATAGAGTTTCTCTCCTCCCGGCCGAGGGCCATGCATATCCACCCTCAAGGCTCTTGCAGGTATAGATCCCTGTGGAATGCCAAACCCAAGCAAAAAGCTCTGCTTCATCATAATAGCGTCTTTTTGACGTGGGAATTGCTCCATCCATGAATTAACTAGTAGTAAAGGCTCTCCAGGTCCGATTAAGTTTCATTAAAATCTCAGTTAAGTGTGGTGGTGTCGGCGAATTAAGCGGGAAGCTGACGATGCAGGTTTAAGGCCTCCATTTCGCGTGTCTTCGGGCATTAGAGTGGTGAAGTCATCACCACCACCAGTTACCCATAAATTTATTTGTAGATGATCCAATTTCTGCAGTTCAACTCCATCCACCCCCTAAGACATCTGACGGGGTAAATCCCAGGTCAGAGTAATCTGACATACCATGAAGCGTAGAAGAAGTTTCACGAGGTTTAGAGGTGACCTTTCCCTTCAGGAAAGTGACTGTTGAGCTCTTGAATGATGGAGTTCGCCAGTCGGTAGGTCTTAAAGTGTCTTTGTATTGCGGTAGCCATGCTCGATTCTATGTTCCTCCTTTTCTTTATCGGGAGTTTCTTAGCCTAAGACTTCGGTTTAGGACGATGTTCTTTAGACAATCGGCGTATTTGTTATTTACGGCGTGCCGTGGAGTTTATAGTTGCATCAGCCAAAATGGATTTAGTAAGCCTCACAGTAGCCACGGGTCAGTCACAGGGCTAAGGTATTACTTCTTTTAATACATGCTTACTCAGGTTCATTTGATTCGAAATTGCTTGGAATTAACTCTCATATCTCAGGACATTATAGGCTCCACCCTTTATTTAGCTATTAAGCCCTATGAGGAAGCTTCGCAATACTGCAGGAGTTGTTGGTGCATTCGAGTCTAAGCAGAGATAGAAATCTTCTCCGGTTGGAGGATAACACTCGCTGTCTCAGGCAATGGGGTGGCGGGTAATCAAAACTCTAAAGCCACCTCTTCCAGGAATGGGGGGCGTCGAATTCTCCGGGGAGTTCTTATGCAGTCCGTAATACCTTCTAAAATGCTGCGGTAAGTACATAGTACTTGACCACTTAGTAGCTCATGATGCAACGTGTGCTCTCTGATTAAGCGTTTGAAGCCCTTTCCATCCCTCCCCGTCGGGACGGCTTCAAAGCAAAACTGCAGGATCAGTTTAGACAATTATTCACCTGTTGGATGGCAGTGGCTACTAAACTTCTAGATGGGGATGGATTAAAGGCTAAGCCACCCTTTTTGCTCTGGGATATGAGGTTAAGGCATCTCTCAATGTGGTGAAATAGTATATGGGCGTTCGATTCTCGTCGTCTTCTGGCGAGTGGGCCCCTACAGGCGGTGTCAGCTGGCGGTGTAAGGGACCAATGGTTTTCACTTATCACGGGGATTTCGCAGTTTGGGGATAGTAGTATTCGTTGGACTTCCAGGCTTCTGTTGAGTTGCGGGTCAAACCATTTGGCTCCTTTCTTGGTGAGGAGTGAGATAGGGCGACATTAGAGTTAGGGCTAAACCCAGGTATAAGAAGGCGTCAGATGGTTGCCACCATGGAGGCTTTGGGACTCTTTAGGTTCGGGGAAGCGGCGTTGTGAGGATAGCTTTAGCAGTCTTAGGCGGGTCTACTTTATTTAACTGCGGTCACTTGAGATCCAGGAGTTTCACGGAGGGGACACCGGCCACATTTCGAGTTCATCTTTGCATGTTCAGGCACACACCTCTCAGAGTAGCAGTAGGACGTTGGTGTGGTCATGAGACCTTTGACCGACCTGTGTCATCCACATAGTCTTCTACTTCATTTATATGCATCATCTCCATTAGGTTAAGTCACTGTATGCGTTGTTATATTGCGGCATTCTGGCCAGATAGCATAACGGTATATTAGAGGTACCAAGAGGGTTAAGGTATCTGCCAAATCATGCTCCATACATCATATTGATTGGCGGCTGCTTCCATCCATAAAGGAAAACATACCATTGCATAGTGGCGTCTACTAACATGTCGATGTTAGGGCGAGTCGTCATGAGGCGCGCCCATTTCAAGTCCCTAAGAATCCACGAGGCGCCAGATACATCCAGCTTTTCTTTCATGGGACCACATTTGGCTAGCAGGTCGGATGTTAAGATGCTAGTCTGATAGGCAGTATTTCATTTGACTTCTGAATCTCATTCTTGATTTATTCTTCTACCTCATGTCTGAATTGCCTCGGAGGTTTGCTTGATTGGCTTGGATCCGGGCCGCGCGTACCAAGTGATGGTGACTGGCTTTTCCATCCAGGTGCGGGCATTTCCACGTATGTCAGTGGCAGATACATGCAGTATTCCTTGGTAGTTGAACCGACATCACGTTAAGTACATGGATGAAGTGGTGTAGAGGCCAGGCACAGGAGATTCATCGATCCAGTCGTGTAAATCTAAAGCTCGTCCGATTCGTGAGTTGGTTCCGTCTTGTAAAGGTGTCGCGGGTCATCACACTCCACTCTAAGTGTTCAAGTCATCCTTGCAATTATCCAGTTGGTGGAGGTGGATGGTCTCTCCTGCTTCCAATTGCTGGCAGTGGCCTTGGGGTGTTATCTTCCAGCAAGTCCAGGCACACCACCAGCGCTCCCTTTGCATGAGGATGGGGTGAGTTTCACCGGTTAGAGATGGGCGTAAGTCGGAAAGTATATCGTGGTGTTTGCTTCCAGTGATGTAAGTCGGGGTCCTCCTCCTGGGTTAGGCCACACTCATTAGCGGGTGCACATGATTTTATGGACTTTCACTGCGGAGCATCTTTTAGCTCGAATAGCTCCATCACATATTACATGCATCTGAGAGACAATGATGCGAGACACAGACGACCTCTCATTTTAGCTGAGACTTGGGCACTGGTGATACATTAGGAATGACCTTGTTGTGGTGAGCCAGTCTCCCTAGTATCATGTGAAATAAGTCCGGCTCTTTTCTATGACTTCAAACTTTATCGTGACTGGACGGAGTCCCTCGGAAGTAAATTTAAATTGACATACCGTGTATCTTGGTTTGAGTTCCTTCCAGTCAAGTCCATTTGTAGTGGGCTGTCAAATACAATCTGCATAGGCTGACCTTGCATTTATCACAAAGGTCTTAAAGGAGTAATCACGTTCAGAAGATGCTCCTGTGTCGGCGGGGGCCTCAAGGACTCTGAACCCTTGATGTATGCAGTACTTATATAGAGGCTCGGTTGCCAGTGACCTTCCTCACGCCATCATGTCATCTTCCATTAGATATAACATTATTTATAGATGTTTAAGTGCGGTGAGACCTGGGCGGAAGGAGCAAGGTATCACGTCCAGGCTATTTATTAAGGCTGCAGTAGCGTCTACTGCCGTTGAAGTCTTTGGAGTCTGAGAGTTCCTGGCTCTTCCACTGAAGACCACGGCTTCCTGTTCTCTTGGCCTGGATTCGTAGTAAAGCTGATCCCGAGAGGATAGTCCCAGTATAAAGGTCTGGCTGCGCTCATTTCAATCCCATCACCAGTGAGGAGTCGAGTATACCGTTCTTAAACCTTTGATCGGCTCCATGTTCCTCATCTACAGTCTCAATGCTCAGGCCAGCTGCGCTCATGGTGGGATTCCTCCCTGTTACACGCCGTGAATCGCCATTAGGAGAGAGGGCATCTTACGGTGGAGACTTAAGTAGGTTTGAATTTATTGAGAAGTCCACAAGACCAACCATCCTAGGAACTTAGCCAGAAAGCGAGTTGGGTATTGAGAGTTCAGTTTCTGGCAGGAGATTAATCTCACTTTGTGGTGCACTTCCCGATTATTGATGCGTGAAACTACTCCCTGCCGAGTTTGGTAATTTAGGGTGTGGATGAGGAATGGAGTCTAAACCTTCAACCATCAACTGCCTTTGCGAGTGAGAGTGCTTATGGGTCGAGAGAGATCAATGCTATGCAAGTCAGCTAAACCAAGAGAATGGTAGCGTTCAGGACTTGTTCGGTCACAAAGTAGAAGGAGATAGGGTTAGGAGTCTTAGGAGGAAGCGAAGAAGGTGTTAAGTTATGAAGGTGTGGCTTACTTGGCTTATGTGTGGAGTAGAGCAGACTTCACGGCTGTCATAAGGAAACTCTGGATGTTGATTTCATCTTATTTTTTCACTTGTTATTTATTTGAAATAAGGGAGGCCTAACACTTCAAGTCATTAAGGCCTCCTCCATTTCCTCGTGGGAAGTGGGAGTAGTGGAATGATGGAGTGGTGGGTTGTGTAGCCATTGGCATCGGCCCAGGTCTGCCTTCTCCGGTTCATCTCTAACCCAAATCCACTGACTTCCTATGCGGTTCTTACAGCAGTGATAGCGCGTTACACAACGCACCTTGTAAACCCCGCCAGGACAATACCCAGTAAGTATCCCCGGTTGCCAGCACAATTGATGCCTGCGGAATGTGAATCATTAGGTCCCACGGAGAATAGCATATAATGCTACCGATTGAATCGCTACGTTAGCCGAGAGAGTCGATACTTATGCGTTATCATTGTATGCTTTATCGATCTTGTTCGGTGTGGTAAGTGATGTGTAATGGCGCTCACTAGCAAATAACTCCGGCGAGAGTTTGCCTGTAATTTAGTGAGGTCGAGATGGATAGGATGATGTTTGGGACACTCATCTGCAGTAATTGATACAAATTCAGGTTTTTAAAGGGTCACGCAGGCATCACTCTGACTTAATTAAAGGCAAGCATGGGAGGATTTGGAAGACCGGCCAGCCACATAAGTGTTGTGGCATGATGGGTGTGGGTAGCATATATTAGTTCCTCCATGAGAAAATGTGATCTGGGCCCTCAGTTTGGCCAGAGGTAAGGAGGTGGTAAAGGATCGGTTTACGGCAATCCCTTACACAAAAGGGAGTTTGGAACAGCGTGATTTCCCTAAAGTTTGGGCAGCGTTTGAAGCGACCAACATTGGTTGGTTTTGGTGATCACAACTCAGAGTATGAGTCGTGAGTTTAATTATTCCACACATACAGTGTCCAAGACGTAGTCTAAGCCATTTCAAATCCAATAAATTTAGAGTTGGTGAGATCGAGTTTAGAGTTTAGGGTATAACATACCGAGTTTGGCGTCATTTGGGTTAGCCAGGAATAATGAAGCCTTAGCCATGCGTGAGAGCAGATGGGCCCCACGAGTGGTCATGCTGAGTGTGAAATGACCATACTCAATCCCAATCTATGACCCTCCATTAAATGGAGATGGAGATGCGTGATGGCCAGACCCAAATTTTGGCTTTCAAGGCGCGCATTATCTCTTTTAGGTAGGATCATTTTATTCCTCTTCGACCACGGTGGCTTTAGTAGATTAATTAGCGTGTAGCAGTCACATGGTGATTGTATCGACCTTCTCCCAGGGCCTTTTAGGTCTACATCACCCTCACATCTATGCTACGGAAACGGGCCAGTTAGAGGCAGGTTTCAAACATATATAATATACCATAAACCCTAATTTAGGAGTTCATGTTATAATGCCTTAGTATGAATGGTTTCTTGGCAAAACAAAGGCCAGTAGTGACCATCTTAAAATTAGGTATCATCATATTCCATATACCTTCAGGGAATTGATGGGTGATACGTAGTCATCAGTCATGCTTGCGGGGTTGGATAGGCTGCGTCGAATCATATCTGGCAGTGGGAAAAAATGTGTATTCCGGTATTACGCGAGGGTGGTGGGGAGTGTTGCCAGCCATCAATCATGGCACGGGTTGGATGACTGCCGGCGAATCATCCTGGCGAGCTAGACCATGTGTATTCCATGTCCCTGCTTGGGGTGATAGAAGTGATACATAGTCATCAATCATGCTTGTAGGAGTTGGATGTTGCAGATCGAATCATGTGCGCGGCCCAGTCTGGAGATCAAGTCTGGTTGCTCCAATCCAGGACTGAAGTATAACTTCGCAGCGGAGAACCAGTCGGGCTAGTATAACTTTTGCCAAGGAGGTCTCAGGCTAGTATAACACACCGAGAATCAGCCTGTACAGGTATTTCATGCATGGGTTCATTATAAGGTGTGGTATTGATGTCGCGATATTCTGATCCTACATGGTTGTTGATTTACATTGATTGACACTTGGATATTGGTCTTTGGTACCATCCAAGTTATTTCTCTTGTATTCAATTAGACTCGCAGATTTCTATTTGCTTGAGTAAGAATTGAATCAAGAAAGAGAGATATAACTCTTTGATATACTTTTTTAAGATTGAGTCTAGTTGATTCTCTTGAAAGTATATTGGAGGTTGTCCATACAGATTACTAATCGAAATATTGGGTGTGGTTGTTGTACCCCCGTTTTTTCAACAACAACCAACCTTTACCAGAGAAAGGTTGAAAACCGGTTTTAACTATTGCAAGCAAAAGTTGAAAACCCCGAAACACATATGCTTTTATGCTAAACCAAATGATTCAACATATTGTGACTTTTTCACATATTGTTTCAATCAGAACCCCTCATGATCCTTTGATAAAGCCTGCCAACATGGGATAGAACTTAATCCTACTAAACCAAAAAGTCACCCAAACCATAAGGGTTCACAACACGAGATCGATTATTAAAGTCATGAAAACCGAAATCAAACATCCCATAAACATACATAGCAATAAGATAAAGCATTCCAGCACAGGCTATGTAATCATAAACTATCACAAGAAAAATTATAAATCAAATAATTTTATTCATAATAAGATAGTTTTAATCATAATTGACCTAATACAATAATTGAAAGTAATCAAAAATTGGTGTCTATTATCTCCTTCTCAGTTCTTGTGAAGATTGCTTTCAAAAACTGGATTCAAATTCTTCTGAGAACTTCCCTTTTCAGTAGATGATTTGTTCATCTCAAACAGTTGAGAATAAAGATTAGCTAGTACTTCTTTTGAATCCTTTATCATCAGCTCATGATATCTAATGCAACCTTTAATAGTAAGAATTTGTTTTCTTAGAGAATCTTGAGAGTTATCATGAAGAGAGACATCATGAGTTTCAGTCATAACTGATGCACAAAGTGCTAAATCATCAAGAGATGACCCTTCTTTTACCGATTTCTCCATTGAAATAAAATGGTCTTCTTTCGTACAGGAAGAAGGTATATAAGATGGGAGAAAATCAAGGAATAATTTGGTTTATGGAAACCGAAACTATTTTTCCCAAAAATAAAAGATATATATTATTTTTCACTAAAGAAACAGACATGAACAACTTGCCCAGATTTATAATTCCTCACAATTAGATTTTTGGGCAACAAGTGAGGATGCATATTTCAACACAATCAGTGTGTGTTGAGGTGAGAATTATTCTCACCATAGTTAACAAAGACATCCTTAGGATGGCTTATAAACATAATAGACTGTGTTTCCTTTTGTTCTTTCTTTCTCTTGTAATTGCAAGAGTTTGCAATTTCCTTTTTAGATCTCATAAACTTACCAGTCTTCTTTATCCCCTTGCGAAGTGCTTTGATAAGTTTATTTCCAAGGAAGATTGCAGTGTGATTATTTCTTTCACATGAAGAACTTATCAAGTTATCAGAAAAACTAGTTTCTAATTCTCTTGGTTTTTCACCCAATTTTTCTTGTTCAGATTTTACATACGGGTTTTATCTGAAAGGAATTTCAAAAGGTTTTCAAGTATCGGGCTTAACCTTTTATTTTCCTTAATTTCCAACTCAAGTTTTTCTAGGAGTTGATTAGACTCACAAAATTCATCATTGTTAGAGTTGGCAAGAAGTGCATTACAATCATATATTTCTTCATTGGATTCTTCCTCCGGAATATCATCAAGAGTGGTGACATACGCCTTGTTGCACTTCTGAGTTCTTCTGCTGGGACAAGTTTTGCCATATGTCCGAATCTACGGCACTTGAAGCATTGTACTTCATCACTACCCTTTTTATCACAAAACGATAATATATCAGGAACACGTTTATCAATAGATAAGATGTCCTTAATTCGTTGCTCTAGAAGCACAATAGTTGAGTCAAGCTCTTTTCCAACAGGTACCTTGTCCTCTTGGCAACGTTTCTCAGTTTGATTCTTCAGCAGAATTTCTTTATCAAAGATCTTTAACTTTCCTACAAGAGAGCTTCGGGAAAGTATAGAAAGATCATTTCCTTCTATTTTGGCATGTCTTAGACTCTTATCTGGATGGTAACGATCTGAGAATTTTGCATATTATTTCTTTTTTAGGTATGGTCTTTCCAAAGAAAAAAGATGCATTAACAATCTCATCAAGTTTAGAGTTAAACTTCTCGAAAGTATCGTTATCATCCATTTTGAGGTGTTCCCATTCATATGAAAGGGAAGGAAGTCTAGCTTCTTTTTCAGATTCATCTTCCTCGAATACAGTCTCAAGAATATCCCATGCTTCTTTAGAAGTTCTACAAGTCAGCACATGATGTACAAGATCATGACTAACTGCGTATATGATGGCATTCAAACCATCAGAGTTCTGCTTTGCAAGAATCATTTCTTCATGAGTATAAAACGCTAAACGTTTGAACTCTGTTTCCGAATAGTCCATCGGTTGTTGATATCCTTCTTTGATTAATAACCAAGTATTAAAATCTCGGGATTGAAGAAAAGCTTTCATAGCAGATTTTCATAATGGGTAGTTTGTCCCATTAAATCTTGGTGGTACGTTAACTGAATCACTCATTAGATGCATTTTCTTATAGGTTGGATCGCACCAAACAGGGATTCTTAGATCTTTTCATGTTAGCCTGCTCTGATACCAATTGAAAAGACGAGGGTACCCAAATATACCTCAATCTAAAAAATTTCCACCTATAAGTCCTTTCTCCGAAAGTGATTGTATATGGACTGAGTCGAGACAATACAACTAATCGTTTCACACTTCGTGTGATTGTCTATGGATACGAGATCGAGACAATACGACAACAAGATAACTTGTGTGATTGATTATGGATACAAGATCGAGACAATGCAACAACGAAGTATGTTTAATTGATAAATGGTTCGGACTTAACCAAACACAATAGGATTACTATCAAGTGAATAAGAATTAACGTTTGTGTATTTTACTTATAATTATAATAAAAACAATTATAATTGCGGAAATAAGAAAGTAAAAGACACAGCAAGATTTTGTTAACGAGGAAACCGCAAAAGCAAAAAAAACCCGGGACCTTTTCCAGAATTGAATACTCTCAGGATTAAGCCGCTATAAAAAATCAAACCAACTTCGTATAGTTGAGACCAAGCAACTAAACCTATAGTTAACCTAGTTCCATCTGTATTCCCACGCCTCCAACTTGTAATAAGTCACGTACTTGGAACAATTCCTTTGGTTCGTATTCCAAACAGTAAAGGAACAACAAATATGTTTGGTAACAACTCTTTTCAACCAAGTGGTGTGAGTTTAACACAAGGCTCTTCCGTTTATCCCAATAAACTCCTTTGTCAGGTCCTTAGATCTATCTAATAACAACTACCAAAGTAATTGTCTAGATTTTGCGATCAATACTTTTAATCACAAAGAATTGTATTAATGTCGATCTAGTCAACTAATCAATCCAATCTACCACAAGGATAAACCGATTATAGTTGGATCCTTTTTAACCGAAACAAGTATTGTGCACACCAAAGATTATAAACCCAAATCAGAAATCTTTTAAGTCTTCTTTGTCTTCAAATCTTCTTAGATCTTCAATAAACACCTACACATAATCAACTTGAATCTCTTTTGATCAATCACGCACAGAACGGAGTCTGTTAACAATGGATTATCACAAGATGTCTTTAGATCTACAAACAATCTAAAGATCCCCGTCGAAACTTCGATCTAGTTTGAGTGAATCTTATATCAGAAGAGAAGATTCTCAAGCATAAACAAACTAGGTGCAATAAAAGTTCAACAACCGTTAGTCAATCAAATCAATCGAAAACTAATAATAAACCGTAATTATCTATTTTCCCACCAACGGTACTAATAGAGCTTCTCAATCCCGACGAAGTCTTTAAACCGAGCGGCCGTAAGAGATTTCGCCTAATTAGGTTACTTTCCTCTCCGAATAGGCGGCTCTACCGGTAACAACACAACTAGGTAGTTTTGCTGGCTCTGAGGATTAGTTTGCTCGAAATGAAAACTTTGATATTTATAGACCAAGGAAGTTTGGACACCAAGGAATTTCCAAAACCGAAAATATTCTCAAGATATGCAATATATTTCCAAATTTGGTTTCCATAATTCCTGGAAATGCTTTGTCCAAACATTGACCGAAAATCTCTTAGAAAATCTCCAACTAGTAAATGCACATTACTAATTTTCATTTTCAAAAAATAAAATTAAAAACCTTAATTAAAAGATTCTCAATTTATTTTTCGATCCGGGATTTTCCTTTAGCTATTAAGGAATATCTTTGAACAATAAAAGATAAGCGTTACTGCACATGTTCAAAGTATGTCGACATCTTAACTTAGTAAATCATCTTTCATATTTACTATCTTGGAATTGATTTGCCACACTTCCAAACAAGTTTAGAATTGGTTCATCTGACTTCCAAGAACTATGTGATTAATCAAGAGCACTCAATCACCAATCATGGATTACACGGTTCTACCTCCATGTGAGTACTGGATTTAGTCACACTAGCTTTCCAAAATTCGGTTGACTAGGTACTAGGATCGGTTCCCACATATATATGGTATCTAACTTGTATTTGTTGCACATGTCCATAGGATCGGTTCCTAATATCTAAAAACGTGTTGCACATGTTCATAGGATCGGTTCCTAATATCTAGAAACGTGTTGCACCTCTTAAAAGGATCGATTCCCCTTTTGTGATCGGTTGCACCTCTTGCTAGGATCGGTTCCCCTTTTCCTAGAGTTGGTCATACCAATAACACTAAATCGATCATACCATCTCAGGTGATTACTTAAGATCGGTTTCACTGATAAAAGTAATACCAATACAAAAGTCGGGCCTTGTGAATAGTTTTATCAAGAACATAAACAAGTCATGAGCGGTTATACTAATCACACATATTGGTAGTTCAAAATATATGCAATGAATAACAATACCATTAAGCCTAGCGATTTCCCTTTCGATTCACAATACAAGTTCATGAATTTACTTCCTTTAAAAGAATGTAAAACATTGTTTCCTAGGATGTAATCTTCACCTCATACCCATACATAATCATAATAGCATTCAAACAATTATGTCGATGTCTTATATACGAAGTTCAAAAGATAAGCGTTATACTTCGTATTGTATTCCTTAATACTACGTCTAACTAGAGTATAATCATTCATGCTTCGCAGTTATGTTTTCAATATGCACGACTTGAAAGATACGTTAGGGAATGAAACAGTTCAAGTTAAATATCACTAACCTCAAGTGGAAGGATGATGTTGTCGTTATAGCTTCTTACTTCTTCACTTCTTCAAGTCTTCGTAATACTTGTAATGTATCATATCCTAATACTTTCAAGCTAACTTATACGAAGTTGACTCTAGTACATAATCAAGCAACTCTTTAAATGAGTTTTGGTTCACTAAAATATGACAACCAAACTTGACATACCAACGCTTGGTGGGTTCAACCGAGCTATGCTCTAACAGGGAATGGTAGTTTTGATGATGTTGAAGTTCAATGTTCTTATTAAGGTGGGTAGAATCCAGAGTGGTGGGAGAAGGGTAAATATGGAAGATTATTTATTTCTATTAAAATTATAAATTATTTTCAAACTTAAAATCATATTTATTAAAAAAAAGTATTAATGAATCAGGTCAAAGCATGGTCGTTGACGGTCAACTTCTAGTCTAGGTATCAACTCTTAA
Source organism: Papaver armeniacum (assembly GCA_023531295.1). Classification (NCBI taxonomy): domain Eukaryota; kingdom Viridiplantae; phylum Streptophyta; class Magnoliopsida; order Ranunculales; family Papaveraceae; genus Papaver; species Papaver armeniacum. The sequence goes on from JAJJWW010012223.1 coordinate 12,282, forward strand.
TATCTAAAATGTTAGGTACCAAAACTAGGTGATGGACATTTGATGGTTACCAAAAGTTAAATAGCCTCTAAAAACACTCTCTAAATAAATAATATTCATTTATCGATAAATGAATGATATATTCATTAGAAAGTTGAGACATACAAGTATTACTCTGAAGACCAGAAGAAATTGAAGACGTAACGACTATAACGAAGACATCATCCTTCCACTTGAGGTTAGTAATACTGACTTGACTTGTTTCTATTCCTATCGTTTCAATTTCTTTCAAGTCGTTTAAGATTGAAAAAATAACATGCGAGGTTATATATGTGATACGCTACTATTTGACTTGGTCATATTTGTATAATCAAAGTGTCAAGGAAGTATATTGAATTACGAAGTATAACGTTTATCTTTTGAACTTCGTAAATGCGACATCGACATAATATATGTAACTTGTTACTTGATTGTGTATTAGATATAAGTGCGATTTTATCCTAGGAAACTATGTTTTATTATATTGGTTTTTTCATAATCAAAAGGAAATCAATAAGGTGTTTTGGTCCGGTTTTGTGTGAGTTTGGAATTAGGGTTTGCTAGATAGGAAAGTTCTAGATGTCGACATAATTTTAACATGCACATAATTCTTATCATTGATTGTTCAAAGATATTCCTTGATACTCAAGGTGATCCCAAACTGAAATATTGGGGAATCTTTTAATTAAGATTTTCGAATTATATGTTTTTGATTTCCAGCAATCAAAACATATCACTAGAAAAACTATATTAGTTAAGTGCGAAACTTATATTAGATATTTTTTAAAGAGAGATTTTGGAATTACAAGTTGGATATTAGTTGGAAATATGAAAACCGAAATTAGATACTTTATTGCATATCATGAGAATCTTTCGGTTTTTGAAATTTCCTTGTTGTCTAAACAACCTTGGTCTATAAATTGAGCAGCTTGTCATTATTGCAAACTATCCTTAGCTAGGCAAACTTCATTGTTTCCGACGGAGCCGACTACTAGTATTACTTGTAATACTATACCGGAAAGGAAAGTACCCTAATTAGGCAAAATCTCTTACGCCCGCTCATTGAAAGACTTCTGTGGGATTAAGAAGCTCTAGCAAGCACCGTTGGTGGGAAATTAAATAATAGCATTGTTATTTTAGTTTTCAATTATTGATTTGATTGACTAACGGTTGTTGAAACTTTGATTGAACCTAGTTTGATTGTTCTTAAGAACCTTCTCTTCTGACATAAGGTCACTCAAACTAGATCAAAGTATCGGCGGGATCTTCAGAATTGTTTTTTGATCTGAAGACAACTTGTGATCATCCATTGTTAACAAACTCCATTATGTGCGTGATCAATCATAAGTGGAATCAAGTTTTGTGTGCATGTACAGTTGAAGACAATTGAAGATTTGAAGACAAGAAGAGTTTTATGATTGGTTTCGCATCTTGTGATATTACTTTAGGCACACATCTTGATTGTCTGGGATCCGACTAATATCTAATTTATCTTTGGTAGATTTGATCAAGTAGTCGTATAGATCATCAACTATCATTTGTTATTATTCTTCAATATCTGAATCTGATAGCTTGTGAATCTAGATCTGATTATTTTGGATCTTGATTGATCTTACCCGACAAAGGAGTTCATTTGTATAAACGGAAGAGCCTTTGTTAAAACTCAACATATCTTTTCTTAAAGATTAAGATAGTGGTTACCAAATATTTTTGTTCATTTACTGTTTGGAATACAATCAAAATGAGTTGAGTGCTTAAGACTTTACATCAGTAAAGCAACTCAAGATAATGATTTCTATCTTGGGATTTGTGTGCATTAGCCAGACGGTTGTAGGTGCAGGAATACTGAGGGAACTAAGTAACTAGGGGTAGATTACTTGGTCTCAACTATACGAAGTTGGCTTTGTTCTTTGTATAGCGGCTTAATTCCGAGAGTATTCAAAACTGGACTAGGTCCCGGGGTTTTTATGCATTTACGGTTTCCTCGTTAACAAAATCTTGTTGTGTGATTTACTTTTACTTTATAATTGTTTTATTATAATTAAAAGTAAATACACTTGTACGTTAACTAAGTACTTGATATTGATCCTACCGTAACTATTATCAAGTGAATATCTTGTTGTTGTATTATCTCGATTGTGATTCGCCACTTGGCTTTGACTTCTCACATTGTTAGGCCACCCCGTACTAATAATGTTCGAAGTGGACACCGTGTTGAAATATTCCTTTAGTGATTGTTGCTTAAAGAGGTTTATACAGGTGGGTCTTGAATAAGTTGTGATCAAACGAAAAGATTGTGGCGTACTTGGGTACTCTCATCATTTCAATTGGTATCAGAGCAGGCAAACACAAAAATATCTAATAGTCAGTGTTTGGCATGATCCAACCAATAAGACTTGAATCTAAAATGGTTTTGATAGAACCTGAGAATTATTCAGTTAACGTAACACAAGATATCAAGAGTTTTGAATTAACACTTGATGATGTCATCTCATTCGAATCAATATCTGAAGACGTTCATGAAATCATCTCTATAGAATCTACTAGACAAGTTCATCTTTTTAATGATGTAGACGCCTATAAAAAAAGTTGGATGAAATTTTCAATGACGGTGACTCATAGATTGGTCGAGATGTGGATGAGGATATCTCAGAATACTCTAAGATACTGGATCCTTTGACAAACTGAAAACTGAAAACTTTTGATCTCATTAATCTCATAGCCCCTCTTTTCTGAGAGAACAAGAAGTTGAAAAAAGTTTTCCAAGGACATTATAGTGGTTTTCGCATCACTGAATCTCTTCTTAAAGATTGTACATAAGATCTAAATTCTAAGAAATTATAATGTGATAATCTTCGAAGAGATCTCTTTTTGTCGAAACAAAAACTTGCTAAATCTGAAGCAAGTATTAACTCTCAACAAAAGAGTTTGAATAGAAAGAAGGTGCATCTCTCTCTTGAGAACAACGCCTTGAGGGTGATTTAACTGGTGCTCTTGATAAAATCAAGACGTTGGAAGAAGATAATTTGAATTTAAAAAAAAAACACAATGATAGCTCAAAAAAATTAACCTCAATGTTAGAAGCAAGTAGAGATCATCTTGATATACAAGGATTGGGCTATAATGGAATAGACGCTTAGCAAATAGGTAAAATTTGTCAAAGATACCATTTTTTCTCAACCAGAGGCTTCCGTTGATGTCAAAGATGCTCCTATTTCTTGTAAAGAAGTAAAACGTGTCATGCCTAAGATTCATGTTCAACCAGACTCTTCAAATGCAGCTATCAAAGCAAGCACTTCTACTAATATCAAGAAATAAAGGTCGTTGAACAAAGTTGGGAAAGCCAAAACTGGTCAAGCTCCAATGCAAGAGGTTCCACCAAAAGGTAACATTAAAACTCACATTCCTCATATTACTAAGCATTATTTTATTTGTGGAAGTAAAGGACACTTGCAAAGCGGATGCAAGGTTCGTAAGATGCAAGATGAATTTTCTTTTGTATCAAACGAATTGGCTAGGATTGCTCCCCTAAAGAACCCGGATCATTGTTATCCAAAGTTTAGGAAAAATAATTATTATAATAGTTCAAGTTTTGCCTATCGCTCGATAAGGTCATCTCATAAAACACCCAATTATAGAAATAGAGATGACTTTGTAAATGTGAAGATAAGATTTGATGTTCCAAAAGGGCAATGATCTTAATGGTATGAAGGAGAAAGCTCCCCCTACGAAATACATTTATAAATGGGTCCTGAAGTCCTCAATAGCCAAGGAGGGACCAAAAGTTAGTCAGAAGAATGACTCTCACCTGATAAATGTTGGTAACGATATTTACAAGAGTCTTCTTGAAAGACTATAGAAAGACAACATATTGTATAAAGTCTCTTATACTAGTGAATGTTGTGATAATGAAACTCTTCATCACAAGTCAAAGAAGAAAAACAAGAGATGGAACAAGAGTAAGAAAACCAAGCAAGAGGTCAAGGATGATTCTGTCTTAGTCACCCGTGATGAACAAGACAAGGCTCACCTCAACACAACCTAGTTGGGTTGGAATGTGCATACTTACCTTTGTGCTCAATCTTATGAAAGGTGAGGAAGCACATGAGAAAGAGCACATGATCTCTCGATCATTATATGACTGGTTAATACCTTCAAGGAGATTTTTCTCTTCTATACTCATACCTTCTCTATCTATAATTGAACATTTGATAGAAATGGTAATTTTGAGTTTATGGTGTTGATATCTACAAGTCATATATATGTAGCTCTAGTTTATATGGTTAAAACGAGCCAAAAAGCACTCAATTTGGACATCATATGCAAAAGTTATGCTTAAAAACACTTTTATGTGTGGATTCATGTTAGGATCGGTCCTTACCTAGCCTAAGGGTACACGTTAGTATCGGTCCCTACCTAGTCCATACTGAAAACGCAGGGGTACAACAACCACACTTAACTATTTCGTTCGACAATCTGTATGGACTAAACTCCAATATAATGAGTATCAACTTAATGAAACTGAATCAAGAAAGATATCAAAGAGCTTTATCTCTTTCTCAACACAATCAGTCAATCAAACAGATAGGAATCTGTGAACCTGATTGTTATGAGAATAACTCGGATGGTACCAAAGACCAATTCCCGAGTGTCAATCAAGTTCAATCCAACAAACAAGGTCGGACTTATCAATTGTGATTGAACAACGTACAACCTGTCATATTTCAATTATATAAAGAAAATAATTGCGGGAAAAAATAACACATACACCAAAAATTTTGTTAACGAGGAAACCGCAAATGCATAAAAAACCTCGGGACCTAATCCAGACTTGAACACCACACTGTATTAAGCCGCTACAGACTCTAGCCTACTAAAAATTAACTTAAGACTGGAATGTAGTTGAGCCCTAACCAAGTATCTCACCGATTAAGGTACAGTCGTGTTCCTTACGCCTCGTAAATCTCGCAAGACTCTGCGTACTTGATTCCCCTAGCTAACGTCCTTTACAGCCTAGAAGTTGCTACGACCCAAAGTCTAAGACTTATAAACAAATCTGTCTCCCACAGATAAGTCTATTATATTTTTTGTTTCGTCTTAAGATAAAGATCAAGGTGAACATGAAACACAACTAATAATCCAATCTTATGTCTCCCTAAGAGCAACCTAGAATATTAGTCACCTCACAATAACCTAACTGATTAACATAAGAAGTTATTGCGGAATCACAAGAGTCTGAGATGAAGAAACTATTGTGATTACTTTTTATATCTTACCTATCAGAGATAAATCTCAAGAAAATCTTAGAGAAGATTAAAATCAATACGATAGAAAAAGTTAGATCAGGATACGCAACTACAAATAAAATAGTTGGACCTGGCTTCACGAATCCCAAGCGAAGTCTTTAAGTCGTTAAATCTAATAATGGTTTTCAGAAGAACTGAAAACCTAGGTGTTGATGGTGGTTTTTAAATTAGGGTTAAAATCGTAAAACCTTGCATCTGATGTGACGTCACTCTGCAAGGAAACAGAGCCACGTGTGCTAACCTCTCCACTAGCATATTTATTGAGCCGCTCAATATACTTACATGAAATTTATCCAGACTGGCGAATCCCATATGTTCTGTAAATTTCGGCGCCTCGCGTATATTCACTTAATATAAGTTCCTCTAAATGCCTTTTATGCTATGTTCTCCGGCTGACCTCTTAGTGTTGATATGGCATGATGATTTGTGTTCACTCGCAGCAGAGTAGCACGAATCTCCAAGTATCAAGAATAAGATTTTTGCATAAGGTATTCAATCAGAAAAGCATGATGCTCTCTGGAAACGAACTTAAAAGAGCTCTGTGTCGACACATAGAATTCAGTCAATCGTCCCGACTAACTTGCGAAGTTAGGGTTTCGCTCGCGCAATATACAGACACCTTGCGTGTCAAAATTAAGCCTAAGCAAACTAAGTAATTAATCCTCCATGGATTAACAGGTGCAGAACCTCGCTCGGAATAAGAAAAACAGGGAGCCGCAGCAGCAAGAAGAGGCGTGGCCGTGCCCAAGGCCAGCTAGCGCCATTGGCCACGCCCGACCCTATTTCCTCGACCAATCAGGTCTCTCTAAGCTCGCCACACTCTCACCAGAAGTATAGTTGTGCCTTATGTTTAGCCGGCCCCCTTTTTGGGCCAATCAAGTTGCTCTGAACTTGCCATCATTAAAGGCCAAATACACCCTGCCGCGCCACCATACTAACTGGAAAGCCAAACGCGCCCTACCAAAACAACATATTGGTCGGAATGCCAACAAGTCACTCTACCGCGACAACTTCGCAAACATGCCACTTCGTGGCAACCTGCCATAGATAGCCACCCACAGCAATTCCTAATCCCATGGCCGTTTCCACACTATGGTCTTGCCATAGTTCCTTTGGCAAAGCCATGGCGCCATTTTCACAAAAGTAGCGCCATGCCGCAGCCACACGCCACGTGCACTAATTAGGGTTTCGACAGGCCAAACCCTAATTCGAGCAAATTGCTACCAAAGCCAAATAACGTTCCTAGAGCAATGGGATTGGCGAGGCAACAGGGCCAATGTTGCCACGCCACGTGTGGGTCCGACTCTACGGAGCCTTGGCCACGCCAAGCCCTAATTCTTTCACGGCGAATTCTTCCACGGCGCCTTATTCCACGGCGAATTCTTCCACGACACCTTGGCCACGCCAAGCCCTAATTCTTCCACGGTGAATTATTCCACGGCGCCTTGCCCACGCCAAGCCCTAATTCTTCCACGGCGAATTCTTCCACGGAACCTTGGCTATGCCAAGCCCTAATTCTTCCACGGCGAATTCTTCCATGGCGCCTTGGCTACGCCAAGCCCTAATTCTTCCACGGAGAATTCTTCCACAGTAATGCGTGTCGTAGGTGCAATCAAATTAATTAATATTTCCACTCAATTAAAAATAATATAATGGAAGTCAAGTTCGTTCCCACGAGGAGCAAGAGATTCTAGTTGTAAAAATTGTCACGAAAGGGGGGGATGTATAAAGCAAAAGAAAATAAACAAAGCAATTAAAAGATAAAGTTGAAAGCAATAACAAAGACAAGATCAAGGAATCCTTCTTCGTTGCAAAACAATGATTCAAGTTATATTCTTTTCTACTTGTTATTAGTCACAGATTATCACCAACCATAGGTAAAGCATCTAGATCAGTGCTAAACCCCTAAATCCCTTGTATCACCGGATACGGAAGTTCTCGACTACCGGATTCTATTTACCAAACCACCTAGTAGTAGATCACTCTAGATGTAATTTAAATAAACGCATTAAGATTTATGAACTTATTAGGTTAATATTAGTAGTTAGACTCTTAGATCAAGGTCTACTTGCTAACGTTGTTTTCACACACAATTACTCCACGGAATCCCTCCGCAAGGTCTCGTGTTTGCTACTTATGTAAAGAGTCAAGAAACGATTACTTATCCCCTAACTTTCACTAGCTTTAGATCAAATTAACAAATCAATTTAGCGTGCACTCTAAACAATCTATCAATCAATCATGAATGAATAAACATTCCTATTAGTAAAAACAATCGATAATCATGTGAAAAACCTCAAGATAGAATTGAAACAAAACTCAAATCATATATTAAGAACTAGGAATTCATCCTCAATCAATAATAAAATTAGCTACTCATGTTTTTGAAATTCACACAAATAATAATTAAAAGGAGAATTTTCAAGTTCACACAAATAATTAAGAAGAAGAATTGAAAGCAAAAACACAAGTGTTGTGTGTGTAGAGAGGTGTGTAAAAGATGTGTAGAAAACTTCTCTATTTATAGGCTTCAATATTCTCCAAATCTTCCAAGGAATAGAACCCTTTTCCTTTAGCAATTCAATTTCCAAATTCAAGTCTTTCTCATCTTTCATCTTCTCTTTCCAAATTTGAGCCCAATTCTCCATCCAATTCCTAGTCCAAGTCTTCACACCCATGAGACAAGTCCACAGAAAATTCTGGAATTTTGGTCGCCGGAAAACTGGTATTATGGCCGGAATCCGGCCGGAAAAGTCATCGCCGGCCACCTGAAATTCTCCGCCGTCAATGGTATATTCGACGGAATATTCCGTCAGTCCACCGTTAGGACTAACGGTCAAAAAGGTCACGCTGTTAGTCAACGTTAGTCAATCGGGTCAGAAGAAGGGGAGCTAGCCGAGTCAGTTAGACATCTGACTGGTCTGAATCGTCTTACTCAACTGAGTCATATGGACGGATCGGTCATCGCCGAGTTGACTCGCCGGTGCAGAAAACCAGCCGAGTTTCGTTTATTTCAGGGCTTTCCCGGCCAAATTCAGGCCTCACTTCTGCTTCCATTCCTGTTAAGAGTCCTACACATACATCTAAGCTTTACTCCATTTCAGCATTGCTTCAATCTTCCAATTGCAGCTTCTATTGAACTCAGCTGAGCCATAATATCAGACAAAACCTATTTAATCTCCTCTCAATCGATTGCAGCAGATTCATTTCCATTGATCTTCACCTGCCACAGACTCGATTCAATCTTCCCTGAACTTTCATGGCTTCATCTTCTAACCCATTTCATCACCAACCTCAAAACAGAAAGCAACACAAACTCATTCAAACCAACCCATTTCAGCTTTTCTCGATCTGGTTCATCCACAGAACCTATCGACAGCACCACTGCTCTCATGTATGTGTTCTTCTTCTCTGAAATCTTGTCAACACAGAACCACATTCATTTTTTTCAGCTTACCAAATCCTTGAATCAAACTCAGACTTCATCTCTGATATCAACAGCAACTTCACCTCATCAATCATCTGAAACTCATACCTCATCTCCCCTGTAAATCTCGATATCTTCTCAAACCCTTACTCAGTTACAGCTGTTTTTGGTTTCGATTTCTTCTCAGCATCAAGCCCTAATTTCTTCATCTGCGACACCCATTTTCACCGAACTTCAAGAACACCATTAATGGCAACAGTAAACTCGGTTCTCTCTGTGATTCTCCCTCAATTCTGCTCTCTCAATTTCTCTGGCTCTCGATTTCAGTCGACCCCATGTTCATTCCATCACAGTGGAACCTTAAATCAAAACGAATTCAACTTTTCTTCTAAAATTATTCTCTACCATCGACGGAAAAAATCACCCATCTCTCGATCTACTCGATTTTCAGATTCAATTTTACGATCTTCCAATCTCTCGGTTTATGAAGCAGCAGCCGCTGTTTCTTTTTAGTGTCAGGTGAAGGTGATGAATGAGAGGTAATAATCGAGCAAATTCTTAATTCTAGGGTTGTAGGAGTAGGGAATGGATAATGGTACCCCACTGTATAGGCTAAGGGACACCCCAGGGATAGGGTATAAACACCCCACTCATTAGATAAGGGATACCCCAGTGTATAGCCCCTAACATGTAGTTACCCCTTAACATCAGCTGGCTACTTTTAATACTCCTCTGAGAGAGTTTCCCTTTAACCGTGGATCGTCTCCCGATAGTGTTTTCCTGTGAAATGACAATCCTGCCCTTTTTGCTCAATTTGGATCATTTATTCTTCTTTTCCTCCGTGTGACTCCATAGTAGCTATAAAACTCAAAACAAGCGTAAAATACATAATTTACAAGAAAAATAGCAGAGAAAGCATAAACAATAGATAATAAATAGGATGTATTCTACACCCTATCAGATTCCCCCACACTTAGACTTTGCTAGTCCTCGAGCAAATCAAACTAAAAACTCACAACTTCAAAGCGTTCAAGCGTCTCAAGCATCCAAAGAGTTATGAGGACATAGAGTTTCTGCATTCTAGTAATAAGAAGTTAGAAATACTAAAGAACATATTCTCATTCTTAAATGTTGAGTGAGAAATAACCACACCATAATGAGAGAACGCGTGTTTGAGAAAAGATCAATAAGCATTTCGCCTCGACTTCTGCCTCACCAAAAAGGATTTTATGATAATTACACTCAAAAAGACGGCTTTTTTATGGGTCTCACATGTGTGCAGGTAGGAATGAAGAGAGAAATCCTGCAACACGTTGAATGGTGGGAAGAACAACTTCCGAAATATTTTTAAAAAACCCACATCTTTTAACATTTTGAAAAACCATTTTTCTGACGATCTCTACGAAAGGAAATCAACCATTATTATCGAGGATGAGATTACTTACTCACCTTCACATCCGATCGCCAATTATGATAAGACCACTCTCACGGCATCCAATAGAAACGTCTTCCGCTCCTCGTCTTGATCTTCTTGGTCTTCGTCTTCGGTTTCAACTATTGATGATAAACTCTCGAATTTCATAAATCCTTAACAATTTGTAACTCTTTTACCTTAAAAATCCTTGTCGCTTGAAATTTCCTTATAAATTTTCCTTCCCCACGGCTTATAAAAACAAAACAAATATTTCTCTTATTTTTTTTTTTATTATTTTTTTTTTCTTTTTTTTTTTTGTATTTTTTTTTGTATTTTTTTGTATTTTTTTTTTTTTTGAAACAAAAGAAATAAAACAAACCGCGGCCGTGGGAGAAGTATTTTACCGCTTGATTCTTCACAACTTGTATTGTCTCGAAATCATAAACTTCAACAATTCTCATCCTTTTTATTTTCTTCGCTCTTGTAAATAAGTCTTTATACTTGAATATAGAATTACCTCATTGTATTGTAAGTCCTCAACATATATGTAAAATCCGCTCATTTGTATGTTGCTTTACTTGAATATGAAATTTTCTCTTTTTCTCGTTCCGTTGCTTGTAAACCTTAAACTTTTTCCAACTTTCCTTGTAGATTTTGATGTCGCTCCTTGTTGATGATGATGATGTTTCTATGGACCCGTTGTTGTCGCGAGAGAGAATGGTGCTAACTGCAAATCGAACTACAAGAAGGAGGCTTTCATCTATAGACATCACCCTTATGATTGACAAAATTAGCACCCAAGAGATCAAAGAGTAGTGCTTCTATTGGTGGGAGGTTGGGTAGCTCACCATTCTACCCGGAATTTACTTACGGTGACACACACTCAAAAGAAAGCTCTTTAGTAGATGGAAAAATTTCTGGTCGGTGCCTCACATGATATGAATACGGGTAGTCTCCACTAATGATTGATCAGCAACTCTAATAATGCATTTCTCCCTGCACCAAATTCGCATCACCGGCATGATTAAATCCATTATTTAACACTCTAACAAGCAAGAAATCCGAATGTAGTTCTCTAACATTTCCAAGTTCAATTATGTCGGTCAAAATCTCTATGTAAACATACCTAGAAGTATGCTAGTGACTCTAAAATTTCTAAAAGTTGAAGTTTTATGTAAAACTTTTTTTTTTTTTTTTAATTTTTTTTTTTTTTTTTTTGTAATTTTTTTTTTAAACTACATGCTTAACCACTCCCCCACACTTAAACCTTACATTGTCCTCAATGTAATTGAATCCTCCTAGTAAAGTCAAGGTGGGAAATTTTAACATGATAAGAAACAAGAAAAAGAAATAACAAAAAGCAAAAGATAAGAAATACAAAACCTATGGGTTGCCTCCCATTAAGCGCTTGTTTTAAAGTCGACGGCCCGACTTGGCTCTTGCAAGATTCATTAGCCCGGATCAATCTCTTTCACGGGAAAACATGACTTCACATCACTAGGGTATCGCGTTGTCTCAAAGATATTGAAGTGGATGAGTGTACCATCAAACTCCATAGTCAAGGTGCCATTTTGGACATCAATCTTTGTTCCGGCGGTGCTTAAGAATGGTCTACCCAATAGCAAAGGTGTAGACTTGGAAGAATTCTCATCATTCATGTCTAAGACATAGAAATCGACCGGAAATACAAGCTCATTAACCTGCACCAAAACATTCTCAACAATCCCTTTCGGGTAAACATTAGATCGGTTAGCAAGTTCAAGAACTACCCCGGTCTCCTTAAGAGGACCAAGATTCAAAGAATCATAAATCGAGGAAGGCATAACATTAACCGATGCTCCCAAATCTAGTAAAGCTCGAGTAAACCTTGTTTTACCAATTGTGCAAGGTATAGTGAAACTACCGGGGTCCTTTAATTTTGGTGGGAGTTTCTTGAGAATGAACGCCGAAGCATTCTCCCCCACACTCATGACTTCATTCCCTTTTAACCTTTTCTTCTTCATGCACAACTCCTTTAAGAACTTTGCACAACGAGGAATTTGACGAATCGCTTCAATGAGTGGTATATTGACTTGTACTTTCTTAAGGATGTCCCACATATCCTTGTATTCCAAGTCTTTCTTCGAATTAGCAAATCGGCTAGGAAACGGGGGTGGAGTTGTGAAAGTAGGAACCGTCTCCTTAGGTAGGTTGGTTGGGGATGTATTCTCCTTTGGTGCGGTTTCAATTTCCTCTTTCTCATCATATACCTTATCTTGTTGATTTGGTTGCTCCACTTGTTTCCCACTCCTCAAAGTAATCGCATTAACGCTCTCTCTTGGATTAACAAATGTTTGTGAAGGAAGCTTTGTGGACGCTTGAGCTTTCAATAAGTTCACATCGGTCGCTAATTGCCCCACTTGAATTTGTAAATCCTTGATTGCCGAATCGGTCTTTTGTTGGTGTTGTTGAACCAAAGTGGTGATACCTTGCATCAATGCATTGAGCTTTTCATCAATTGAAGAATCACGTTCCTTGACTTGTTGTGGTTAAAATTGTTGTTGAGGTTGGAAACGTGATTGTTGGAAACCACCTTGTTGCTCATACGGATTGGAAACCGCCGCTTGCTTGTTTGCATAACTAAAGTTGGGATGATCCTTCCAACTGGGATTATAGGTATTGGAGTATGGATCGTACCTTGGCCTTTGATTTGGATATAAAGCATTTACTTGTTCGGTCTCACCATCCGGAATAATTACCGCGGCCATCCTTTGCATCATTATCTCCATGTTACTCATCCTTTGATCAAGATGTGATGATGAATCACTAACTTCATGCACTCTCCTAACCATGGGTTCATCTCTTGTGTAGAATTGTTGCGAGTTCGCAGCCATACTTTCAATCAACTCGGTAGCTTGGGTCACCGTCTTGTTCACTAGTGCACCACCACCCGCGGTGTCAAGAAGAGACCTATCACTTGGGTTGAGAGATTCGTAGAAGTATTGGAGAATCATAACGTCACTAAATTGATAGTGCGGACAGCTTGCCACCAACCTCTTGCATCGCTCCCAACATTCATACAATGACTCTCCCACATGTTGTTTCAACCCACAAATCTCCTTGCGAATTTGAGTAGCTTTGGATGCGGGAAAATATCTCTCGAGGAAAAGTTTCTTCATCCCATTCCATGTTGTGATACTTAGGAAGGCAAATAATATAACCATTCCTTAGCATTGCCCGCCAAAGAAAACGGGAAAGCTTTCAACATTGCTCCATCCGCATTAGTCTGCGGTGGAAGCATGGCCATAACTATGGTATAGAAGTCCATAAGATGTTTGTTTGGGTCCTCATTCACCATGCCATGGAACTTTGGTAACTCTCTAATCAACCCCGGCTTGATCTTGAAGGTTGAGTTAGTTTGGATACACCATTGTTGTGGATCGAGCTTGTGAGAAGCTAGGTCCTTGAGTGTACGTTCAGCCATTGTTTCTTCCTCTTTGTCCGAATCACTTGATGAAGAAGGAGGAAGTGGAGTGTTAACCGCTCGAATGAAATCCTTTAGTTGAGTGCCGGATCGAAGACGTATTGGACTCGGTCTTCCCTCTTTAAGCATTCACCAAAGGTATAACACCTGAAACAAGATTCTCAAAAACTAAGTTAGATACGGTAAAGAATGTAACAAAGCAAGAATAAAGCAAAAGAAAAATAAAAACAACTAAAATCGTCCGTTGCTTCCCAACAACGGCGCCAAAAATTTGATGCGTGTCGTAGGTGCAATCAAATTAATTAATATTTCCACTCAATTAAAAATAATATAATGGAAGTCAAGTTCGTTCCCACGAGGAGCAAGAGATTCTAGTTGTAAAAATTGTCACGAAAGGGGGATGTATAAAGCAAAAGAAAATAAACAAAGCAATTAAAAGATAAAGTTGAAAGCAATAAGAGAGACAAGATCAAGGAATCCTTCTTCGTTGCAAAACAATGATTCAAGTTATGTTCTTTTCTACTTGTTATTAGTCACAGATTATCACCAACCGTAGGTAAAGCAGCTAGATCAGTGCTAAACCCCTAAATCCCTTGTATCACCGGATACGGAAGTTCTCGACTACTGGATTCTATTTACCAAATCACCTAGTAGTAGATCACTCTAGATGTAATTTAAATAAACGCATTAAGATTTATGAACTTATTAGGTTAATATTAGTAGTTAGACTCTTAGATCAAGGTCTACTTGCTAACGTTGTTTTCACACACAATTACTCCACGGAATCCCTCCGCAAGGTCTCGTGTTTGCTACTTATGTAAAGAGTCAAGAAATGATTACTTATCCCCTAACTTTCACTAGCTTTAGATCAAATTAACAAATCAATTTAGCGTGCACTCTAAACAATCTATCAATCAATCATGAATGAATAAACATTCCTATTAGTAAAAATAATCGATAATCATGTGAAAAACCTCAAGATAGAATTGAAACAAAACTCAAATCATATATTAAGTAAGAACTAGGAATTCATCCTCAATCAATAATAAAATTAGCTACTCATGTTTTTGAAATTCGCACAAATAATAATTAAAAGGAGAATTTTCAAGTTCACACAAATAATTAAGAAGAAGAATTGAAAGCAAAAACACAAGTGTTGTGTGTGTAGAGAGGTGTGTAAAAGATGTGTAGAAAACTTTGTAGTTGCAGGAAATCCCACACTACACCCCTCACTATATTTTGTGGATCTAAATCATATTAATCACCTAAATTTTAAATATAAGTGCTAGAAATTTAAATAGACACATAAGATTTTTTACGTGGTTCGATCAATGTGATCTACATCCACGATTCTTCACTATGATTGTTGAGGTTACATAAGAATTACATTTAGAATCTCCATTAATGGATATTTTCTAGAGCCCTAGATCTAATTATTTGGGGAAGAAGATGATAAAGAAAAATAAATCTCTCTCTAAAATATCTCTCTCCTCCTAAAAGTGTCCTCTCAAAATTATCCCCCCTTTCTCTCTCCTGCTCTCCTCTTTATATAGGTGTTTACATAATGGATGACAGCTCACATACAGCTCATATTCTCACGAGCCCTTTAATGATTTTGCAGGCTCTTGATACCTTCTCTCGAGACATTCTCTCGAGTCTTGTTACCTTCTCTCGAGACACTCTCTCGAGTCTTGTTACCTTCTCTCGAGACATTCTCGCGAGTCTTGCTACCTTCTCTCGAGACACTCTCGCGAGTCTTGCTACCTTCTCGCGAGTTATGAAAAATAATGAATCTCGCAAGCTCTTCTCGCGAGTTAAGGAAATAATTGAATCTCGCAAGCTAAGAAAATATGTTGTGCGATATTTGAATCCTACATCTTGCCTCTTTTTCCTTGAATATTGCTTGAAGAGCGATCTTTAAGGAAAAATCTGTTGTTGTAGTAATCTTTGGTCTTTGTTGATGAAGGAACGAGCGGAAGAATACTGGACTTGAAAAGTACGTACTTGCCTCTATTCTTTTGCGAAGTTCCGAAGCTTTGAGAAGTATATATGAAGTATCGTTTCTTGAATTATGCGAAGTATGAAGTATCCTTGAAGAAGTATATGAAGTACTTAATCCTCGAAATATATAAGAAGGATGAAGTATCCTTTGAGAAGTATAAGAAGTATTTAATCCTCTAAATATAAGAAGTATTGCGAATCCATCATGCGAAACTCTCGCTCCATGTTCTTTGCCTCATGCTATGCTCTATTCTTTCGCGAAGCTCTGAAACTTTGCGAAGTGGATAAGAAATATTAATCCTTGAAGTATAAGAAGTATTGCCTCTGTTCATGCGAAGTCATTATTCCATTTTTGGTGAGGATTCTTGTTGTTCATTGGTAAACATCTTCTTTGGAAATGATTCTTGCCGAGAAAATAAAGAACATAAAATGTTTTTGTAATCCATTGTTGCCTCTGTTCTTTATCTACGAAGGTAGAATCGTTGAAAAAGTGTTGAATGAGTGAGTTATTTCTTCATTCTTATCTTTCCTCTATCTCCTGCGTTGTGCTCATGCGATAGTATAATCTCTTCATTGCTTTACGTTGAATTTTATCATTGCGACAAGATCGCAGGATGTCTTTACATTTTCACGTAATGATCCATTGATCTTGCCTTATCATCTTTGTGTGGTCTTCCAAGTTAGACCTCCCTAATTAGAGGTCTTCCCCGCTACCTTTTATCACGACAAAATCGCAGGACGTCTTTACACTTGCATGTAAAGACCCATTGATCTTGCCTTATCATTTTCCAAGTATTTTTGCCTCTCAGGATGTTTTAGTTGCGACAATATGACAGGCCTAGATATCCTTGCGAACATAAAGCCCCATGACATTGCCGTCTTGCGGACGAAATCGCAGGACGTCCGTACACTTTCGTGCAAAGACCCATTGATCTCGCCTTACCCTCGCGTTAGTATTATTGCCTCTGCAGATCATTGCACAAATATGACAAGCCTAAATTCTCTTGCGAAAACATAGCCTTATGACATTTGCGTCTGTTTTGACACTCCCCCTAATGGAGAGCGTCGCCCTTATCATCTCCCTGGTTGCCCCTTCAAGGAGGCGAAACATCGGCCATACAAGACTAGCTCCTCCCATCCGGTCTTAACAACAACCGGTTGTTTTCGCACCTCTTATCCCTTATACCTATAGGGTTTATGGTTACGAGACCGCACCCTAAGTGGAGTTTTCTTGAAAGGCGAGTGCAACATATGCCAAGACTTGCCAAGAATGGCCGGGGTAGGTTCATCCATCCCGGGCACTCGCTCAACCGTGTACCTCGGCGCCTTGAGCATGGCGACTCCTAGGAAGAGACCCTCGGTCGCCCAACCAGGGTATAACTTATATATATAGTTGGGAATCCAAGGTACCTCTTCCGGATAGGCTTTCATGGGCCCCAAATTTCCATGACTCAGGCTTCAGGAGCGGTGTAACCTTCCCCCTGAGCCATGTCGAGAGATACCCCCTTATATGACGCACTTTAGGTCTTACATTTGCCTCTTACGAAATGTTATTCGCGAACTAGGGTGTACGCCATAAAGGTTCGTCCCATTCTGTTTATTTTATTGATTCTTCTTCATATGAAATAGGTACCCCCTACTACGACGCACTTTAGGTACTTTTGCCTCTTGCGAAATTCTGATTCCGTCATAGTAGGTTTGCCTCTATCTGATTATTTTGTTGATTCTTCTGCATATAAGCTCTTTTGTAATTTCGCTGATCTTTGATAATCTCTTCTGGTTTCTGTAAAGATAAAGTTTTCCAGGAAAGCGGTACTTAGCTTTTGTGGTTTGCTGTTGTTGTTATCTCTTGCGAAGTATATGATTTGCTTGAAATTTGAGAAGAAATAAGAAATGAAGTCTTGTGAAATTAACTCTTGATCTGCGTCTTGTATAATGTCGCGTCATACCAACTGTTCTAACCATTTCTTGCGAAATATGTCTGCGAAATAATCTCCCATTCTCTTCTTGCGAAATAATCAAATGTGTTGCGAAGTAAACATTTGCGCGAGGTAGACGAACATCTGCGAAGTGTTCATTCTGCGAACATTCGTAAGTTAAACATTTGCGAAGGTCAAAATTACGAACTAAGATGTTGTTGCGAAGTAGATTAGCGGTTGTGGGCTGCGTGAAATAGATTGGCTTGCTTTTAGTGGGCCTGAACGATCTGGGCTTGGACGAAATTCTTGTGCAAAAATATCTCTTGAAGTGTTTAAATGCCGCAGCAAAAAGAAACAGGCGACTGGCGAGACTTGAACCCGTCTCCTCATATTTGTATTCTGCCTCCCAGACCAACTGTGTGAGTTGCTGTTTGCGAAATGAAATGCATATTGCTACTCTATTATTCCTTCTTTCTTTTAGAAGCAGTTCCAAAAGGTGTGAAAAATTATGAGCTTGCGAGAATTATAAACTTTGCATGAACTATAAACTTCGCAGGCATTGGAATCTTTTTCGAAATGATTTGAACTGAGCTTAGATGTGACCCTTCGCGGGCAAGAAGAAAACATCGAACACATAGCGAGTTTTCATCGAACTTAATTGTTGCGAACTCCTTCGCGTTGTAATGATAATTCCTTCACAATTATGATATGCTGTCCCTTGAAGCTTTCATTTTCACTGTTAATGGCGCCTGCTAGGAAGTGATTTTGATCATACATGCTGCTACTGTTATTCAACGTCTTCTCATCCCCTTTTGCTTTAGCTTAATGCCTAAATATGAATATCGTACACTGTGTCTTTTGCTGATAAAGGGTGTTGGCGAGACTAATTCGAGATGATGATCGTTCTTCGAGGTAACCGACTTGTTGCACTTGTTATTTGTTCACTGAGGTCTTCGTTGGAGTCAAGCTTGCTGGTGATCCCTGACCCTCCTCTTTCTAATTTGTTCTATTTGAGCATATTGGTTGACTGGCTAGATGAACATCAAATATTTGAAAATGTTACTCATCAACTATTGATTAGAAATGATCTCGCAGATTGGATGAATGAATAAATATTTGATGTTCGTATTGGTTGATTGCTGATTAGAAATTTCTAAAGAAATTTTCTTCTTTACCCCCTTTACTTCCTTCCATTCTTCGCTGGCCCATTGAGATTAAGTTTTGTTGGATACCTCGTGAACATGCATATGTCACTTCTCATTTCACTATTAATTAATTGATAATATATGTGATCTCGTCTTTTATAACTTCCTTACTTGTTAACTTCTCTTCGTACTCTGCGAGATTCGAATATCTCATTTCTTTAACTTCATCCTTTATAACTTCTTTGCGAATTGGACTACTCATCTTTACTTGCCAAGTGAACCTCTCATCATCAATAAGCCTTGTTAAACGAATCCTTGCTTTACTGATTTTGAATGAGTGGGTATTAAAATATTCTTTATCCTTATCGTGCCTATCTTCTTCGCAAAACGTTAGCCAGATAAAATGTGTTGAGTCGGATCTAAATATTTTCTTCTTTTCATGCCTTTAAATTGTTGATGATGTTTACTCCCCGAAAGTGTAATTTCTTTCATGAAATTTCCAATTTTGCTCCTTAAATTTTGTAGATGTAATGAATTCATCACTAACGGTAGCCAATTTTTCTAAAATTCTTGAACCAACAAGATTAGGTCCCTGTTTCTAGCGCATATGTAGTTGCAGGAAATCCCACACTACACCCCTCACTATATTTTGTGGATCTAAATCATATTAATCACCTAAATTTTAAATATAAGTGCTAGAAATTTAAATAGACACATAAGATTTTTTACGTGGTTCGATCAATGTGATCTACATCCACGATTCTTCACTATGATTGTTGAGGTTACATAAGAATTACATTTAGAATCTCCATTAATGGATATTTTCTAGAGCCCTAGATCTAATTATTTGGGGAAGAAGATGATAAAGAAAAATAAATCTCTCTCTAAAATATCTCTCTCCTCCTAAAAGTGTCCTCTCAAAATTATCCCCCCTTTCTCTCTCCTGCTCTCCTCTTTATATAGGTGTTTACATAATGGATGACAGCTCACATACAGCTCATATTCTCGCGAGCCCTTTAATGATTTCGCAGGCTCTTGCTACCTTCTCTCGAGACATTCTCTCGAGTCTTGTTACCTTCTCTCGAGACACTCTCTCGAGTCTTGTTACCTTCTCTCGAGACATTCTCGCGAGTCTTGCTACCTTCTCTCGAGACACTCTCGCGAGTCTTGCTACCTTCTCTCGAGATACTCTCGCGAGTTATGAAAAATAATGAATCTCGCAAGCTCTTCTCGCGAGTTAAGGAAATAATTGAATCTCGCAAGCTAAGAAAATATGTTGTGCGATATTTGAATCCTACAAACTTCTCTATTTATAGGCTTCAATATTATCCAAATCTTCCAAGGAATAGAACCCTTTTCCTTTAGCAATTCAATTTCCAAATTCAAGTCTTTCTCATCTTTCATCTTCTCTTTCCAAATTTGAGCCCAATTCTCCATCCAATTCCTAGTCCAAGTCTTCACACCCATGAGAGAAGTCCACGTAGAATGTGGAATTTTGGTCGTGGAAAATCGGTATTATGGCCTAATCCGCCGGAAAAGTCGTCGCCGGCCACCTGAAATTCTCCGCCGTCAATGGTATATTCGACGGAATATTCCGTCAGTCCACCGTTAGGACTAACGGTCAAAAAGGTCATGCTGTTAGTCAACGTTAGTCAATCGGGTCAGAAGAAGGGGAGCTAGCCGGGAGTCGGGTTAGACATCGACTGAGTGCAATCGTCTTACTCAACTGAGTCATATGGACGGATCGGTCATCGCCGAGTTGACTCGCCGGTGCAGAAAACCGGCCGAGTTTCGTTTATTTCAGGCCTCACTTCTGCTTCAATTCCTGTTAAGAGTCCTACACATACATCTAAGCTTTACTCCATTTCAGCATTGCTTCAATCTTCCAATTGCAGCTTCTATTGAACTCAGCTGAGCCATAATATCAGACAAAACCTATTTAATCTCCTCTCAATCGATTGCAGCAGATTCATTTCCATTGATCTTCACCTGCCACAGACTCGATTCAATCTTCCCTGAACTTTCATGGCTTCATCTTCTAACCCATTTCATCACCAACCTCAAAACAGAAAGCAACACAAACTCATTCAAACCAACCCATTTCAGCTTTTCTCGATCTGGTTCATCCACAGAACCTATCGACAGCACCACTGCTCTCATGTATGTGTTCTTCTTCTCTGAAATCTTGTCAACACAGAACCACATTCATTTTTTCCAGCTTACCAAATCCTTGAATCAAACCCAGACTTCATCTCTGATATCAACATCAACTTCACCTCATCAATCATCTGAAACTCATACCTCATCTCCCCTGTAAATCTCGATATCTTCTCAAACCCTTACTCAGTTACAGCTGTTCTTGGTTTCGATTTCTTCTCAGCATCAAGCCCTAATTTCTTCATCTGCGACACCCATTTTCACCGAACTTCAAGAACACCATTAATGGCAACATTAAACTCGGTTCTCTCTGTGATTCTCCCTCAATTCTGCTCTCTCAATTTCTCTGGCTCTCGATTTCAGTCGACCCCATGTTCATTCCATCACAGTGGAACCTTCAATCAAAACGAATTCAACTTTTCTTCTAAAATTCTTCTCTACCATCGACGGAAAAAATCACCCATCTCTCGATCTACTCGATTTTCAGATTCAATTTTACGATCTTCCAATCTCTCGGTTTATGAAGCAGCAGCCGCTGTTTCTTTTTAGTGTCAGGTGAAGGTGATGAATGAGAGGTAATAATCGAGCAAATTCTCAATTCTAGGGTTGTAGGAGTAGGGAATGGATAATGGTACCCCACTGTATAGGCTAAGGGACACCCCAGGGATAGGGTATAAACACCCCACTCATTAGATAAGGGATACCCCAGTGTATAGCCCCTAACATGTAGTTACCCCTTAACATCAGTTGGCTACTTTTAATACTCCTCTGAGAGAGTTGCCCTTTAACCGTGGCTCGTGTCCCGATAGTGTTTTCCTGTGAAATGATAATCCTGCCCTTTTTGCTCAATTTGGATCATTTATTCTTCTTTTCCTCCGTGTGACTCCATAGTAGCTATAAAACTCAAAACAAGCGTAAAATACATAATTTACAAGAAAAATAGCAGATAAAGCATAAACAATAGATAATAAATAGGATGTATTCTACACCCTATCACACAGCGCCAAACCCTAAGTTTGGCCACGGAGCCAATTTTTAGCTTTGGCCATTGATGTAATTTTGAAAGTTGTTGTAAAGTGGTAGTAAAGTTCGTTCAACTCGGACTTGATGAGATTGGTTTAAGATTTGAAAACAAAATAAAGAAAATATGTACAAAGATTGTCACAAATATCGAGAGGTACTGAGACTCAGGATTCCACCAATTCTTATATTCATGTGGTTCAACTAATAATTCTAGACATTCATAGCTCAAGTAATTGACTCTAATTTATTGTCGAAAGTATATTTTTAAAGTAGTGATTGTATATCTAAAGCATGAGATATCAAAACACTTAAGAAAGCATGACCCATCAATTGAAATCACAATCACTCAATAAAAATTATATATCAATTAAAAATCAATGCAATAAGTCATAAAAGAAATAATAGAATTACCACACGCGTGAAGAATGGCTTCCTCCATCGTCCCAATATGGGGGTTTAGCTCCTCATATTAATCACTTACTCAAAATATCGGTTCATAGCTCAAAAGTTGATTAAAAGAGAGGAAAAGTACAAAGCAGCGGGTTTGTAACAGTTATAATTGTTCTGAGAACCCATCATTATAGAGAAACGATATGCAAGTTTGTTACAATGTTTGAATAATTGTTACAAAAATTGTGACAAAGGTTATTGATTTTGAAAGAATAGGCCACGGATTCTGCGACTGTGTTTATGTGTTGTTCTCTGTTCTTCTTCCCTTCTTCCCTGCTGATGATAAATCGTGTCTGCAACTCCTCCAAACCCTCCGTTCGGTCCCCCAAACTCCCGATTTCTTTCTCTGAGTCCCGTAGCTTCTTTTTATACACGACAGAGTCCTAAAATCCGAGAATAATTCCCTTTTTCTTCTCCTCAAGTCTCGGCTTTTATTTCTTCTTTTCACGCGTTTCTGGCTGTTTCAAACTCTATAATTTTGGTAGATATTTTCTCCTCATCTTCACGTAACATCCAAAACAAAACACTAAATCCCGATAATCTTTCTTCTATCCACTTTCCGAGATTAAATCAAAGAGAAACCCAATAATACATTACTTCCCTGTTTTACAAAATTACCAAATATAACGACATTTATTTCTTTATTTTGATTCCAAACACGTCGTTCAACCCTGTCTTTCCGCACCAAATCCATATTTACTTAAATCAACGAGAAAATTTCACTTAACAGCAAACCCGTAACTTCCACTCCTCTGTTTCCTTTTTAATCGAGTCTGAAGCAAGTACTGACCCTGTTTCGTGATAACAGGACTAAACCAAGTTGTTCCTGTGAAAAAATCCGGTTGAATCACTCCCATGGCAATCAACAGAGAACCGAGTATTACTTCCACTCCTCCGTTTTCTTTGAACTGATAACCAGGCCCAATTTAATCCAATCCAACGCCCATACCTTATCTGTTTAGGTCTAACAGGTCTATCCCTAAGAGATCAGTGATTGAGTCTCTCTCAAGCATGCTTAAAAATCCAACCCTAATCTGCCATGTGAAGAGCACATTTTCCCGCCAATTTTGAAAATTCAAAATGTAGGAGATGACCTCCCGCTATCCGACAGTGGAGTCCTATTAGCAACTGGGGCGGAAATAGTTATTTTTGGGTGCAAATAGCCATGGGGTGCCCCTTATCAATTGGGTGCTCCTTATCCAAACTGAGAGTCCGAATAGTAGGTATCCGGGTACAACTTTTCGAGCTGATTTCTCCAAAAACGTTTATTGCCCAAAAATACATACAAACACATAAAACACCATAATAAGAACAAAAACGGGTACTAACAATATATACAATTGAAATTAAAATAGACACATAAATGCGTCTATCAAATACCCCCAAACTTATTATTTTCTAGTCCCGAGCAAATCAAATCTACAAAATAAAATCCAAAATCACTGTCGCAGGCATCGTCGATTGCATTTAGCGTATGCAATAAGCCTTTATACCCCTAGGTGGCCCTAGTGGCCGAGTTATAGTCTCGGGTGGCCTTACAAGAGATATACCCACAAAACCTTTACACTCCAGACCCTAGCTATCTACGCAGAACCTTGGAAGGCACTAAAGAATCTCCTTGGTTGGCGTACTTATTGACTACAGGAGGAAGTACCCTGATGCGAAATTTCAATTGTTGTACACGAGTTTGCACTCAAGCATACTAAAATTCATATATAAGTCACAGAGCTCTACTCAGATAGTTTCTGGACATCATAACCAGAGTCAACCAATCACATGGCTAGATTAAGAAGATGGATGTAGAGAAAAACGTAGATGGTTTTGATGTTGACTAAGGTGAATGGTGTTTCCCATATCTGTCTGAAGGCCACTGCCAAAATAAACCCATCCTAAGGACTGAGATACTGGTCTGGACTAATATCAACACATTGGCATATACAAGGGAACCAGTGGTCAATAATCCTAACTCTAGGTCAACACAACTTGCATATACAAGGGTACCAGTGGTCAACTTTATTTAATTTATTCCGGTTGGTCTGGTGGTCTGGTCTCAATTTTTTTTTTTTTTTTTTTGTATCTCAATCCCTCTATTTCACCCTAGCAGTGGTAACAACTTGAATCGTGAGCCCCACCTAATCAATTAGAGAAACATATTTTAAAGAAAACAAAATAAAAATAGAAGTGAAAAGGATTCAACGAGATATGGCGAAACTACCATGTTTTTTTTCTTTAATTCTAACACCTGAGCTCCGTGCTTTTATGAATAGACTCTTTAGGTGTTTCCATCTAATCAGATTGGTTCCTCAACTCCTACAACCAAAATGCTTCCATCCACTTAGATTGGTTAGTGCCATCCTTAATAAGCATAAATTTCTAGGCTCTGGAGTTTAACAATGCAACTAAAATGTTTCTCCCATACCCCCAAACTTAAATCTAACATTGTCCTCAATGTTCTAAAGATAAAATTAAAAGCATGAACAAGGAGAAATTGTTACCATTTGAAGTAAAAGAGTTAAGGAAAGATATTACCGTGTCGCATGAATATTGGGTTACCTCCCAAGAAGTGCTAAGTTTAAAGTCTTCAACCAGACTAAGAAAGGATTAGTCACCTCATAAAATCATAAAGTAATAGCCGAAATATCTGTGGGTCATCAAAACCAAATAGAGCCATCATAAGTAAAACGAATCTGCAACATGCCAAGAAAATGAACAAATAAAGTACACCGTTGTCTAGTTTCCTGTATAAGACAACTACATCTAGCTGTGGTTCAGGTTCAGGTTATATAACTGGGTCCAAATAAAATATTTTCATGGGTTGCATCTCCTCGTAGCTAAGATCCGATTCAGGTTGTAAAGTCTGTAAAAACTCAAATAAGAACTTAGAAGCACATAATAATAACCTGAATAATTGCGGATCCTTAAAGTCAATCAGTTTTGACTCATACAATTGACCACGATGAAACCGGCGGTCAATCATAAGAAAATGTGTCGATACTAATTTCCTAAAGTACTTAGGCTCAGTCTCAAAACTTAATAATTGACACATCTGAAACTTATACGTTCCCACAATTGGTTGAAAAATATTTGGTGGGAAAACAAAGTCAATCTGGGTATCATAGCCTGGGCTAACCACATCAACCAGAGGATGGGTTTCTAACAACTAAACTTCCTTATGGAAATCACTAGGTTCAGGAAAACGTGTAGGAAGATAATATTTTAAAATGGTTGAGGCACATATGTCAAGTCCCAAGTGAGGGACCTTTCTAAGCGTTAAAGTACATAAAGAATGATAATCAACCCAAACTTAGAGATTTCAGTGTCTCTAGAAAGACTAGTCACAACTTCCCTAATTTCTAGGTCATCAGATTCCTGAAAATGGTTAATTGATTCTTCTAAGTCTGGTACATCCTCACTCATCTCGACGAGTTCATATTCTTTTTCTAAGACTAATGTTTCTAATTCGCTAGACCCGGAAACAATATTCTCAGGATAGACCCGCTCCTCTAAACTATCATCGGCTTCGTAATGGTATCTCTAGTCAAATCCTCGTCCTTTTGAATAGGTAAATAATTAGTAAAATTATTTGGATTCGAACTAGAAATAATATTATCATTGTGAAGCTCAATTGGAGTAATAATTCCTGATCACTATGCCTATATGTATCCGATTCTTCGTCAACACTATCCTCATCATAATCATCATTATAATAACATGAAAATGGTCGGACCCCATCTAAAAAAATAGTGTTACCAATTCTAACCTCGTCATCTTGATTATGCAAATAATTATCTTCATTTTCAAAGGTACTATTGGAAACACTATATTGGAAATTAAAACTATCTTGAGCAGTTCTTTCCTGGGCCTCTAACAACATTTTCTGAGTCGACTCACATGACTTCCTGATTTTATCTAGGAAAGAAGGTTCACACGTTGCATTGCTTTCGTCCATAACTAAGTTATTCATCTCAAATTGAACTACGTGTCGACTCAAGTAACTTTTGTGTCGACTCAGCTAACTTACGTGCAGACTCTAGTAGAGAGGAATTTTGCTCGTATGACCGGCGGGCGTATGGATAGTAATTGGGCTCACCATGGTATAGACCATAACCTTCAAAAGGCTGATGTTCCCAACCACTATTCACATTATGGTCAAAGTAGTAACGTCCATTTTGAAACTCAGTCGGATATTCGTTGTATTGGCTATTGTAATACCAGTTCTGTAGTTGCAGGAAATCCCACACTACACCCCTCACTAGAATTTACTCAACTAATCCATTTGAAGATGAATAACTATAGATTTTATTGATTATTTTCTTGAAATGTTTTACAAAAGAAGATAGAACAGAGCTAAAGAAATTACAATGACTCTAAATTTTTCCTCTCCTAATGACTTGCTTAACAATTCAAAAAAAAAAACCCTCTTCACAACAGACTGACTCAACCCTTTATATAGGGTAGTACACAGTGGATGACAGCTAAGCTGTCCTTTATTTTCGGGAACAACTCGCGAAGTGTCGCAAGTGTACATATACAAATTCTCGCGACACTCCTAAATCTCGCTAAGTCTTCATATTCTTCTCATGTTAAGCTGTCGTCATTCATTGCGTCATTTATTTTACTTCTCTGTGACTTCCTCGCGATATCGTTATTTATTAATCTCGCGAAGTATTGGTGTCGCGATATTCTGATCCTACATCTTGCCTCTTCTCATGTCTTTTCTGCGAAGGAGAAAATGTCATGAGAACCAATATTTTAAAATGCCGCAATTGCTCATCTTTATCTCGCAATTGTTCACTTTTATCCGTTTTATTCATGTACGGAATTTATTAAGGTGTTTCTTCTTCCACTCTTTTCTTGACACGTCTCTTTCAACCGTTTATTCTTGACCATTCACGTCCCATCTCGCATTAAATGCATTTGTTTTCTCGAGGATTCTCCTCTCTATATATAGTTTTCTTACCCTTCTCTTCTTCTCTTTTATTTTCCCTCGCAACTTTCCTTCAACTTTCTTCCTCCGCAATTTGCACTTCCGCTATCAGTAAACCTTCCCTTTTTCTTTCTCTCAATCTTCAATTCTCTATTCATTCCCATACTCTAATAATGGCTTCACTTGGTCGTACATATAAACCCCTTTTGAGGAAACTCAAAAGAAATTTCAAGAGAAAGGTTTCATCTTATCGACCATTCCCGATCAAGAGTCTTCATCTATACTTTCGCCAAATTATTTTCTCGATCATCAATGTAATGATCAAGATCATAGTCTCGCTAGGTCAAATCCTCGCAGAGGCCTTCCCATTCCTTTATACAATCCCGAGATGACATTATTCTATGAAATTCTTGCTCATGAGAAATTCTCGCGAGCTATTTATCAATTGAGTGATCGCATCCGTCTAATGGTTGAATTCGCCAACCCGTATACTGGTAAAGGATCTTTATATCCCGATGATGTCAAAGATCCTAGATTCGCAAATTTACAAATAGTCGCCGAGAAGTATACCGTAGAAAACTTCTTTGCGAATTATGCAATAATAAATATGAGAAATGATAAATCTCTACTGGGGTGCTCGATTGAAGAGAAAAGATAACATTGATCCGATAAGCTGCTCATGCAAGACATTGACCGGCACTCGGGCAAAAATAATGTTCCTCGGCACTCCAAAGATGAGAAGTGGTGGGTTGTTCCTTTATTTCGAGTGGACCCTATATCGCAGTTCACGTGTACTCCCTGCGAATCTCGCAGACTATCATCCCCGGGAATTTAAATGGCCCGAAAAGGAAAAAGAGGTATACTTCCTATTTTGATTTGCTTTTGCGATATTTCTTTCCTCTTATATTTACTAGATTTACAAAATCTTGATTACCAAATTGAAAAAGAGTTATAGTAGACGTCCAAAGCCGAGTACTTGGCGATACTCCGATCGATCACGGATGAAGTAAGAAATACTTTCTTTTATTATTTTTAACAATATTGTTGCCTCTGTTTCTTATCTTCATTCGTGTGCGAAGGTTATTGAAGAAATAGACATTCCTGAAGCTGCGAAGGTTAAGGGCAAGGATAAAATCACTCTTAGCAAGGATAAAATTTCTGCTCCATTTTCTAAAAAACGGAAAACCCATCCCTCTTCTCGTTCTAGTTCTCAAACCAGCGAGAGCTCTGATGAGGATGAAAATGAGGTTGGTACTTCCTCTGCGAAGGAGAATCACTCGACTACTACGCTATGGCGCAATTGTCTAGTGTTTTCTCCGATTCCATGCAAGGATTGGGAGATGATCATTTATCTCGCTACTTGCGAAGCTCTCGCTAAAATTTGCGATGCCCCTTGCTAGTGGACAATGATTCTTTTCACGGAGTTTCCGAACATTGACTTCCGGTTTCTTAAATGCTCTCAATGCTTTGGTATGTTCATATTCCTTTGCTTCTCTGTAACTTCGATTATAAGCTTTAACTTAACAATTTCTTTACTTTCCTTTATAGTCTGGGAGAGCTTCCTTTGTTGTTGCCTCAGATCTTGAGAAAAGACGCGACAACCTTGAAAAGAAAAATCTCCAACTCAAAGAGAAGATCCAAGAACTAGAAACTGAAGTTGCGACATCTCACAAGAAAGATGAAAAAATTCAACAGTTGGAAGTTGAATCCACTTCTCAGAAGAATAAAATATCTACTCTTCAAAGTGCAAATCAACAACTTTATGGTATAAAATTTTTACTCTTCAAGTCGTCTTTATTTTGTCATCTCGCTTTTCTTTGCTCGATTTATTATTTTTCGCAGACATATATAATCTCTCTGAAGAAGCCATTCTTCTCCATTCATTTCCCGAGCCTATGGATAATGATGGTCTTCTCACTCATCTCAACGAATCTTTAAGTAGTTCGTCAAACAAAGTTGATTCCTTTCCATTAAATGAACTTCAAGCCAAATATCGTCTCTTAGAGATTGAGCATAGATCTAGTTTAGGTTTATCCAACCGATTTAAACAAATGTATCTTTATTCACATAAGAAAACCAAAACTTTAAGGAAGAAAATTAGTGGCCTTATAGATGACAAAGACCGCATTGCTAATAAAGGTGCACAAGCATTAGCAAAATTTCAAAAATCTCTTCTCGAAGTACAAATTGAACGAGATGAATCTCTTCGTCGAATGCCATACTTAATGAGCGAGAAGATCAAATTCGTTCGCTTCTCATTATAAATAATGATGATGAATTCGCTTGGGCTGGTTCTAGATAATGCCGGGAATAACTTAGGTGTTGATGTTAGCCTTCATGCCGAGCATATCGCCTTGGTTAAAGATATGATATCCGACGAGAGAAGGTTGTTTATTATTCCTTTTTACTTTATTACTCCTTTCTTCTGCAAGTATTGGTATTAACTTATTGTCACTTGTTTTGCGTGTCGAGAGGAGATTTCAGACAAGGATTAAAGAACTTGAATCTGAAAAAGAGCAGCTCGCAAATGGCCTTTCTCTTCGCGACATCAAATATTCCAAGTTGAAGAAACAAGCGCAAGCTACTGATGAGCGAATTTTAATAACGATGTTGTTCGTTTTCGCAATCAAACTATTGAAACAGGGATTTGCAATGATCACCGCATTCTTCTTAGTTCATATCCTTGTCTTCGCGATGATATTCCTGAAGATATGCCTTTCTCGGATGTCTCTGATAGTGAAGCTAGCGAAGAAGAAGAATCTGGCGAAAAGAATGATGGAATTGAAGAATCTGACAAAGAAGAAGAATCCTCAAAGAAATAACTTCTTTTTCTTCTTTCGCTTCTTGTAATATCTCGTATATATACCCTTTTAATCTTCTATTTCTATAACCCCTCATTGTAAATTTCTTGGATTGCTAAATATGAATTCAATCTTTGTTTTCTTTACTTGCGCATATTAATCAAGCAATTCTTCTTTGTAATTCAACCGACCAAAGCATTATGAATACATAAATCTATCATGTGGAAATGAATAACAAGATTTTATCCTATTCATTCCCATACTTGCCTCTCGTTATTTATTTTCAAATGAGAGATTTGATCAATTAACTCGAGTAATGAAATCTACGAATTTTGACCTTATTGTTGGTAATTTTTTGTATGGCTATATCTTTATTTATGTTGAAGTTCATCATTGCGACAAGATCGCAGGACGTCTTCACAAATGAAGAAATCTATTGATCTTGCCTTATAATTTCTTGTGTGGTCTTATTTTTCCTTCCTAATTAAAGGTCTTATTTCGCCACCCCTCGTTGCGACAAAATCGCAGGACGTCTTTACATTTTCATGTAATGACCCATTGACCTTGTCTTATCATTTCTTAAGTATTTTTGCCTCTGCAGGATATTCTATTTGCGACAATATGACAGGCTTAAATACTCTTGCGAATGTAAAAACCCATTGACATTGCCGTCTTCGCGACGAAATCGCAGGACGTTTTTACATTTTCATGCAAAAACCCATTGATCTCGTCTTATCCTTGCGTTAGTATTATTGCCTCTACAGGATCATCGCACAAATATGACAAGCCTAAATTTCCTTGCGAAAATAAAGCCTCATGACATTTGCGTCTTTTGACACTTATCAGCTCGCTAATGGAGGGTGCCGCCCTTATCTTCTCCCTGGTTGCCCCTTCAAGGAGGCGTACATCGGCCATACAAGACTAGCTCCTCCCATCCGGTCTTAACAACAACCAGTTGTTTTCGCAGCCTCTTATCCCTTATACCTATATGGTTTATGGTTACGAGAATGCACCCTAAGTGGAGTTTTCTTGGCCGAGCAAAGATATACCAAGACTTGCCAAGAATGGCCGAGACACTTCAAATGCCCCTGGCACTCTTGGCTCAACCGTGTACCCCGGCGCCTTGAGCATACACTTACTCCTTGGAAGAGACCCTCGGGCGTCCAACGAGGGTATAACCTTATATATATAGTTGGAAATCCAAGGTATCTCTCCCGGATAGGCTTTCATGGGCCCCAATTCTCCATGACTCAGTTTCCAGGAGCGGTGTAACCTTTTCACTGAGCTATGTTAAGAGATACCCCCTTATATGACGCACTTTAGGTCTTACATTTGCCTCTTGCGAAATATTATTCGCGAACTAGGGTGTACGCCATAAAGGTTCGTCCCATTCACTCACTCTTTCATTTTTGTTAATTCATTCAATCATTCATTTTGTTTGTGAAGCTATCGCACAATCTTACATTGTTTAATCATTTTTGTTTTTCAATTCTTCAATCAAATTGTCATACATTCTTGATGGCGAGATCCTCGCATATTTCTTCTTCAACTATTTTTTCTTTCTCTTACCCTTATCATGCTTTTGTTATTGCTTTTTGATGATTATTCATTTCTTACACTTTTTGCTCCCCGCTCTCGCCTCTCGCACCATTCAAATCTCTTAATGATTCCTTTCCATCATAATTTTCAACTGTTTTCATGCACTTGTTTCGCAATGTATCTTCTCCTCTTACATCTATGGCATCCACCATCAATCTTTCTCTTCTTTGTTCATCTTTTGCATGTTGCTTCCAACCCTTTCTTTTTGCAGCTCTCTCTTCGCAACTCTCCACGTCGATCTCATAGCATTTTTGTCCTTCCGTCCAATCTCCCTTTATAATTCCGACACCGCTAGGATGAGGAAATTTTATGCATTGATGATAAGTCGACGCTACGCCCAGAATTTCGTGCAACCATGGCCTTCCGACCAATGCATTATAAGGGTACTCCACATCGACTACACAGAACAAAATCCCCGTTGATAATCCTTGCAAGGGTATTCTCATATGAACTTCTCCTTTAGGCTTATTCATTTGTGCCATTGAAACCATATATCTTATACGTCGAAGGTATCAATTCTTCATCCTTCCCCCCATAGTCTTGTAAGTATGGTAGAAAAGAATATTTACTGAGCTCCCCGTATCAATTAAAATTCTATTGATCGCCCAACAATTCTCTGCTTCGTCGTCTTCGCTATCTACATGTTTTGGATTAATTTCCAATTTTACAACCAATGGGTTATCATGCGTCTCTCTGCCTTCAGGAATCTCTTCTGCGGTGAAAGAAATAATCTGCATTTGTCATTCTTTTAACTGCGATGTCTTCGCAATGTTCATCACTTATTTATTATTAGCATCCCTCGCGAAAACCCTACTGAGAACATTATCATGAAAATCTTCAATTGTTCGGTAAGAGTGTACAATGGAGTTGCAAAACAAATTTTTAGCTTTCTATCCAACTTCTATTACGAATGTTTCTTTCCCCTTTGCTGAATTTGCTCTGTGCATTTCTGGTGGTGGTGGTAATGGCTGAACCTTCTCTTCACCTTTTAGAAAATGACTCAGCTTTCCTTGGTCAATCATTCTGAGGATGATTCTTTTTATATTTCTGCAGTCATTTGTTAAGTGTCCATGAAAGCGGTGGTAAGAACAGAACTCGTGACTTCTATCACTTGGTGGTGGCTCATTCCCCATGTTCCATGGCGCAGGTATGTTTTCCATCAAGAGTATAGCTTCCCATATTTTTTCAACACTAGTATTTAATGGTGGCATTTTGATTTCTTCCCATACTACTCTATGACGTCGCTGCCCTCCATGATAATTCTGCCTTTGACTTCCATAAGTTTCTTGCGGATGATCAAGTCTTTGAATTTTGTTATTGCCGTCACGGTTGTAGTAGTTCCTTTCTCTCTCAAATTCTTCTTGATCACGGCTTCCCATGGCTACTATCTTTGGCTGTCCATCATCTATTATCCTTTCTTGTTGACCTTGCGAAGTGCTCGCCACCGTGTTTATCAGTTTGGGTAATAAACTTGCATTCGCAGCGTTTGAATTTGTATTCGCAATCGGGTATGATTCCATCTCGTTTTGCCTTTCCTCTAAAGCAATATATTCTCTCGAAGTTCTCGCAACTCAGTCATTGTAATTGTATTCTTAACTCTAAAGATTTGAATATATAACAAATTGGTTGCGAACATAGCGTTTATGAATGATAAAATGAGATATCTTTCATCCACTCGTCCAGCCATCTCGTTACACATCGTCTTCCATCTCACAGTTATGTGTCTTAAACTTTCGCCAACTCTTTGTTTCAGCCCAAATACATCTTCAATTCCTGGTCTCGAGGAGTTGTTACTTATATATGCCCCTAAGAATATAGCTTGTAAATGGTTGAATGACGTGATTGTGTTTCTTGGTAAACCCTCAAACCATTTCAGTGCTTCTCCTGTTAAACTTGATGCAAAATATTTGCATAATATGGCATCATGATTTTCCCATTGCAACATACATCTTACATACGCTTTGATATGTTGTATTGCACAAGTTGTTCCATCAAAAATCTTTGGTTAATGCGGGTAAATTGCACTTTGGAGGTATTCCTCCCAACCGCACCTCTAGTGTAAAGGGGTTTTCGCGGCTTCTTCGATGGCCTCATCCAATTGTCTTCTTCCTCCTCCTCTTCTATTGTTCAACATTCCTCTCATCTCTGCCAACTCTCTTAAGATTTGTTCATTTACATCAGGGTTCGAATTTATTGGTCTTTTTAGCTATGCCTCTCTCCTTCTGCGTTCATGTCTATCTTGATTTTCTTGTTCAGCATTTTCTTCTCTTCTTTCTCTGCGACTTTCTCCTCCATCTCATTCACGAATTTGCACACCATTGTATCTATCATTTTCTCTTCTTGGTTGTCTATCAGCTCTCCTTTGTATTCTTTCATATTCTTCATTGATATTTCCATTGTTGCGATTTTGCTCGCGCCTTCTTTCTCGATTGTCATGATTGTTCTGCCGAATTGCTTCCTCCAATTCCCGTTCTTCCATTTATACTCTTAACCTTTCCCTTTCGCAAGCTAGACGCGCTTGTTCAATATAATGCTTTTCAATGTCATCTTCAATCTCCTTTTGTTTCCTCTGTGTTTCTCTCCCATGCAATATTCTTCTTCCTTCTTCCTGATTTTCTTCATCAATTAAACCATTCTGCTGCCTATTTCCTTGATTTCCGTTATTTTGGACATTCTGTAAAATCTCAGGACGTGGAATACACATTATTTCCCTTCTTTCGCAACATCCTTCACCGAGATTTGGCCCTCTTTCTAGATTTTCTTCATTAACATTTTCTACAGGTAATATTCTCCTCATATCATCTCTAACCGATCCTGATATTGATCTGGTATTACTTCTCGACCTCCTATTCTGTAACCTCATATTTTCCATTCTTAACTCATGGTTTTGCCTTGTTAAATTTGCGCGTTTTTTTCCGCTTCTAATCGCCTTTCTTCATGTATTGTTTGCCTCAACGTTTCTAATGCTGCGATTTCTTCATTTCCATGAATTGTTTCTCCCATCTCTTCTTGATTTCTTTCCTCTTGTCCATTATTTATCAATTGTTGCACTTCCTCTCTTTCTTCCTCAGAATTTGATCTCCATGTATGCACACTCACCCTATCATAATATATTACTCTATTCGGTGCTGGTTGAATTGGTGGTTGAATTGGGCCTTCTTCTCTATCTCTTGCGTTTATTCTTGATGGTTCACCTACTTCATTTCTCCTTTCTCCAGCTAATCTCCCGCTTCTCCTTACAATTGTTGGTTGTTCTGATGCATTCCTTCTTCTAGCCATTTCTCAATTTTAGTACATTGTTGAAAATTATTCGAAATTTCTTTCTTGTTACTCCTGATTCTTTCAATTCACAAGGTTGATCTTCTACTCAGTCCCTGTTTCTAGCGCATATATAGTTGTAGGAAATCCCACACTACACCCCTCACTAGAATTTACTCAACTAATCCATTTGAAGATGAATAACTATAGATTTTATTGATTATTTTGTTGAAATGTTTTACAAAAGAAGATTGAACAGAGCTAAAGAAATTAAAAATTTCTTGAAATGTTGTTAAGCAAGTCATTAGGAGAGGAAAAATTTAGAGTGATTGTAATTTCTTTAGCTCTGTTCTATCTTCTTTTGTAAAACATTTCAAGAAAATAATCAATAAAATCTATAGTTATTCATCTTCAAATGGATTAGTTGAGTAAATTCTAGTGAGGGGGTGTAGTGTGGGATTTCCTGCAACTACATATGCGCTAGAAACAGGGACTGAGTAGAAGATCAACCTTGTGAATTGAAAGAATCAGAAGTAACAAGAAAGAAATTTCGAATAATTTTCAACAATGTACTAAAATTGAGAAATGGCTAGAAGAAGGAATGCATCGAGTAACAACCAACAATTGTAAGGAGAAGCGGGAGATTAGCTGGAGAAAGGAGAAATGAAGTAGGCGAACCATCAAGAATAAACGCAAGAGATAGAGAAGAAGGCCAAATTCAACCACCAATTCAACCACCAATTTAACCAGCACCGAATAGAGTAATAGATTATGATAGGGTGAGTGTGCATACATGGAGATCAAATTCTGAGGAAGAAAGAAAGGAAGTGCAACAATTGATAAATAATGGACAAGAGGAAAGAAATCAAGAAGAGATGGGAGAAACAATTCATAGAAATGAAGAAATCGCAGCATTAGAAACGTTGAGGCAAACAATACATGAAGAAAGGCGATTAGAAGCGGAAGAACGCGCAAATTTAACAAGGCAAAACCATGAGTTAAGAATGGAAAATATGAGGTTACAAAATATGAGGTCGAGAAGTAATACCAGATCAAGATCAGGATCGGTTAGAGATGATATGAGGAGAATATTACCTGTAGAAAATGTTAATGAAGAAAATCTAGAAAGAGGGCCAAATCTCGGTGAAGGATGTTGCGAAAGAATGGAAATAGTGTGTATTCCACGTCCTGAGATTTTACAGAATGTCCAAAATAACGGAAATCAAGGAAATAAGCGAGAATGGTTTAATTGATGAAGAAAATCGGGAAGAAGGAAGAAGAATATTGCATGGGAGAGAAACACAGAGGAAACAAAAGGAGATTGAAGATGACATTGAAAAGCATTATATTGAACAAGCGCGTCTAGCTTGCGAAAGGTAAAGTTTAAGAGTAGAAATGGAAGAACGGGAATTGGAGGAAGCAATTTGGGCAG
Source organism: Papaver armeniacum (assembly GCA_023531295.1). NCBI lineage: Eukaryota > Viridiplantae > Streptophyta > Magnoliopsida > Ranunculales > Papaveraceae > Papaver > Papaver armeniacum. The sequence continues at coordinate 48,622 of JAJJWW010012223.1, forward strand.
AACAATCATGACAATCGAGAAAGAAGGCGCGAGCAAAATCGCAACAATGGAAATATCAATGAAGAATATGAAAGAATACAAAGGAGAGCTGATAGACAACCAAGAAGAGAAAATGATAGATACAATGGTGTGCAAATTCGTGAATGAGATGGAGGAGAAAGTCGCAGAGAAAGAAGAAGAGAAGAAAATCTTTGAACAAGAAAATCAAGATAGACATGAACGCAGAGGAGAGAGGCATAGCTAAAAAGACCAATAAATTCGAACCCCGATGTAAATGAACAAATCTTAAGAGAGTTGCAGAGATGAGAGGAATGTTGAACAATAGAAGAGGAGGAGGAAGAAGACAATTGGATGAGGCCATCGAAGAAGCTGCGAAAACCTCCTTTACACTAGAGGTGCAGTTGGGAGGAATACCTCCAAAGTGCAATTTACCCGCATTAACCAGCATTTTTGATGGAACAACTTGTGCAATACAACATATCAAAGCGTATGTAAGATGTATGTTGCAATGGGAAAATCATGATGCCATATTATGCAAATATTTTGCATCAAGTTTAACAGGAGAAGCACTGAAATGGTTTGAGGGTTTACCAAGAAACACAATCACGTCATTCAACCATTTACAAGCTATATTCTTAGGGGCATATATAAGTAACAACTCCTCGCGACCAGGAATTGAAGATGTATTTGGGCTGAAACAAAGAGTTGGCGAAAGTTTAAGACACTTAACTGTGAGATGGAAGACGATGTGTAGCGAGATGGCTGGACGAGTGGATGAAATATATCTCATTTTATCATTCATAAACGCTATGTTCGCAACCAATTTGTTATATATTCAAATCTTTAGAGTTAAGAATACAATTACAATGACTGAGTTGCGAGAACTTCAGGAGGAATATATTGCTTTAGAGGAAAGGCAAAACGAGATGGAATCATACCCAGTTGCGAATACAAATTCAAACGCTGCGAATGCAAGTTTATTACCCAAATTGATAAACACGGTGGCGAGCACTTCGCAAGGTCAACAAGAAAGGATAATAGATGATGGACAGCCAAAGATAGTAGCCATGGGAAGCCGTGATCAAGAAGAATTTGAGAGAGAAAGGAACTACTACAACCGTGGCGGCAATAACAAAATTCAAAGACTTGATCATCCGCAAGAAACTTATGGAAGTCAAAGGCAGAATTATCATGGAGGGCAGCGACGTCACAGAGTAGTATGGGAAGAAATCAAAATGCCACCATTAAATACTAGTGTTGAAAAAATATGGGAAGCTATACTCTTTGTAGTAGCAGGAAATCCCACACTACACCCCTCACTATATTTTGGTTAATTAATCCATTGAAAGTTGCATAATTGAGAATGTTTATTGATTAATTTCATGAGTTCTACCAAGAAAAGTAGAATTACACTTAGCAAGTAAAACACTCTTAAACTTTCTCTCTCCTAATGACTTGCCTAACAATTCTCAAAAGATCTCTCCCTTTACAGACTCACTCGACCCTTTATATAGGGTAATACATAGTGGATGACAGCTAAGCTATCCTTTATTTTTAGGGAATGTCTCGCGAAGTGTCGCCAGTGTACAACTATTCAATCTCGCGACACTTCTTAACCTCGCCGGATCTCACGTCTTCTTTATGTCTCTTTGTCGTTATTCTTTGCGTCGTTTATTTTAGCTCTCTGCGATCGCCTCGCGACATCGTTGTTTATTAACTTCGCAAATCCCGTACGTTGCGATATTATGGTCCTACATCTTGCCTCTTTTTCCTTGAATATTGCTTGAAGAGCGATTTTGAAGGAAAAAATCGTTGTTGTAATAATCTTTGGTCTTTGATGAAGGAACGAGCGAAAGAATCTTGGACTTGAAAAGTACGTACTTGCCTCTCTATTCTTTTGCGAAATTAGAAGCTCCTATGTACAAAGTGTCATTTCTTGCCTCATGTGTTACAGAGAATAATCGGTTCCGCAATCTCTTCTCGCCTATTAGGAAATATGCCATATATTTGAATTCTGCTAAATTTCTTTTCGTCAAGTTTCCTTGGATTTGGGTAATGACCGTTAACACGTGTCTATATTTGCCTCTTTTACCGGCGCATTTAATGTTACCCGGTCGTAATACCTTTTTCTCATCTATTTATAGAAGTGTTCCTTGTGAAGAAATCTCTTTTTCCCTTTCATCTTCCTCATCGTCTGCAAGCTTTCCTCTTCTTCATCGTTCTGCAAGTATTTGCCTGCTGTTTTCCTTCTTCATCTTCTTCTCTTCTTCTGTTACTTCTTATCAGTTGTCATTCTCATGGCATCCAGGTTTGTTAATCTTGCCATATCTAATTTGATCTTGTGGTTAATTGCTTTGAAGTTAGTTTTTCTTGTCGAAATCACACTGGTATGCTTAACTTTATAGTTCTTTTTCTGCCATTGTTGTTTAGCAAGAACCAACCCAAAACCAGATTTACCGTGAAGGACCCTTTTCTTTCTTTGGGCTCGCCATCGGAACCTTCTTCGCAACAAGAATCTCCTTCGCAGCCAAAGCCTACTTCGCGAACAAAATCTATAGTTACCAAAAGAAAGCCTGCGAGTGACAAGGTATTTAAGAAACATTTCTTTTTTATGAGCAATATATTGTTGCCTCTGTTTCTTACTTGACTTGTTACTCGCAGAATGATGGAAATACTGATAGAACTCCTAAAAGGCTTCGCCAACCCAAGTCTGTTACTCCCAGCGTTCCATTTCCTTCTTTCAAACCTTCTTCTCCTTCTGCGAAATCTTCGCAGGATAGTTTCGTGCCTCTTCCTTCTAATAACATTACTGGCGACAACACTTTTACGCCTCAACTCCTCATAGACCAAGTTCCTCACAACCGTTCCCCTACAAATGATACTATATCACCCTCTGCTATCAATGTTCCTACTATTTCTCCAACCACTTCTCTCCCTGAGACTTCCTCTTCTCATGAGATTCCTTTGACAAAGGATGACTCATTTTTAGTAGAGCAAATTCCTCTAACAATGAGAAAATTTGGAGGGTATAGATGTGGCCTTTAAGGTTCTTTCGGATCTTGTGAATGATGCCAAGAAAACTTCTGCTGATCCTATCAAATCCAATGTCTGCGAGATTTTAAGTAAGCACCTTGGTCCTGATAAGGTCTCGCAGGCGTCTTTGGTTCAAGAAATTAGTAAGCTGAAGAATGATCTCCAGGTCATGACCGCGAAGTGCAATCAAAAATTTCACAACATCTCATTTGGATTGTGATGACCTTCGCAAGAAGAATGAAGAATTAAAAGGTATGCCCTCGCCTCTCTCTCTTTTTTTTTTTTTTTTTTTTTTTTTTTTTTTGCAACTCAAACTCTCTGTTCATTCTCCAAGCATTAAACCAGAAACGAATAATGGAGATATATCAGATGGAGTCCATTGTTGAAGAAGTTCGAGTTGAGAGAGATGGTTGGATGGAACAATATAATCTCTTAGATAATCTTCACACTTATGCAGCTGATCAAATAAATAACTTGTCAAAAGAAAATTTAAATTTATCGCAGAAACAAGACTTGTTAAGTAATGATTTATCTCGCCTCTCTTATGCTTTGACTAAATCTGATTTGGAGTTGCAAACTTTATCAGATGAGAATCGAACTCTTTCGCAAGAGAAACGTTCTTTGTTGAATAAGGTGGCGAACTATTCGCAGCAGTATGATGCTTGTCGAAAATTATGTGAAGAACAAGAGCAAGCCAATCATTCTTTGAAAAACCAACTGGAAGTAATTACTGCCGAGAGAGATAAACTTATTCAGGGTAGAATAACTTTGAGTGTAAAAGCGAAGCAATTCCAAGAACAATGTGTCAATTTAGAAAAATCCAACTCTACTCTGGCGAACGAAAATTCCATACTTGTTTCCAATGAAAAGAATTTGCGTTCTCGATTGAAAGGTTTAGTGGGAGATTCATTTGATGATGTCATGGACCGCCTGGGGAATAATTTCGCAGCGTTAATTCAACATCTTTCTTCTCAAAAGGAAGGTAGTCAATTTATTTGACTATCTTAATTCATATGTTTATCCCATGAATGCTTTACTACCCTGAAAATGTCGATAATGTTCGATAAGAATTTTCTCTGATCTTGTGTATTTGTTATGCAGATTCTGAGAGAAAGCTTCGCTCCACTATTTCCACCCTCAGGTCTGATTATTCCAAAATTCGCAAGGAAAATGGACTACTCACTTCGCATCTTGCTCGTTCTCGTGACCGTGCAGAGCGAAGACTTGATTATATGTCTCATTGTAAGGACATTGATAGTAAGAATCGTCAAAAGGCATTACTACGCCAGTTCCCTCTAAAGGCGGAAGTTCTTGTGAATAACATTTTGCTGTCGAAGTCTCTTGATCCTATTCACGTCGCTCCTTTGGAAATAAGTGATGATGAAGTTCCTGATGCTCCAGATAGTGATTATGACTATGAAAGCGGCGAAGACGTCGCTAATATTGAAGTTATCAACAAAGATCCGATCGAAAAGCTTTCGATGAGAATCCACCAATTGGCGAGAATAAAGATCTTGAAAATATCTCGGAAGAACGTCCATTGGTGGCGAAGGTGAAGGCGAGAAAGTAATTGGTGAAGACGATAAAATTGATGTAGAGAATTAACTTGTTTGATAACTCTTGCTACAATTTGTCTTGTTTGTTTTGAAAGATCAAATCCCTTGTTGGAGAATCCTCTTATTTTCTTCTTCTTATTTATAACTATAATCTCGCAAGCTTATTCGCTTACATTTTGATGAAATGATTTTTACTTAGTCATCATCATCTTTTCATTGTATTCTTCGCTGATGTCGAATTTTGTATTGCGACAAGGTCGCAGGCATCTCCATGAGGGAAGAAACCTACTTTTCTCGCTTTATCATTTTGGTAGTCTTTATTTTATCTCTTCTTGTGGCGACAAGATCGCAGACCGCCTTTACATTTTCATGCAATGGCTCATTGACCTTGCCTTATCAATTTTGTGTGGTCTTCCGAGTTAGACCTCCCTAATTAGAGGTCTTCCCCTGCCACCTTTTATGGCGACAAAATCGCAGGACGTCCGTACACTTGCATGTAAAGACCCATTGATCTTGTCTTATCATTTTTCAAGTATTTTTGCCTCTGCAGGATGTTTTAGTTGCGACAATATGACAGGCCTAGATATCCTTGCGAACATAAAGTCCCATGACATTGCCGTCGTGCGACGAAATCGCAGGACGTCCGTACACTTTCGTGTAAAGACCCATTGATCTCGCCTTACCCTCGCGTTAGTATTATTGCCTCTGCAGGATCATTGCACAAATATGACAAGCCTAAGTCTCCTTGCGAAAACAAAGCCTCATGACATTTGCGTCTGTTTTGACACCCCCCCTAATGGAGAGCGTCGCCCTTATCATCTCCCCGGTTGCCCCTTCAAGGAGGCGAAACATCGGCCATACAAGACTAGCTCCTCCCATCCGGTCTTAACAACAACCAGTTGTTTTCGCAGCCTCTTATCCCTTATACCTATATGGTTTATGGTTACGAGACTGCACCCTAAGTGGAGTTTTCTTCGGGCGAGTGCAGCACATGCCAAGACTTGCCAAGAATGGCCAGGGTAGGTTCATCCATCCCGGGCACTCTGGCTCAACCGTGTACCTCGGCGCCTTGTGCATCCACTGACTCCTTGGAAGAGACCCTCGGTCGCCCAACCAGGGTATAACCTACATATATAGTTGGGAATCCAAGGTATCTCCCAGGATAGGCTTTCATGGGCCCCAAATCTGCATGACTCAGGTTTCAGGAGCGGTGTAACCTTCCACCTGAGCCATGTTAAGAGATACCCCTTATATGACGCACTTTAGGTCTTACATTTGCCTCTTACGAAATATAATTCGCGAACTAGGGTGTACGCCATAAAGGTTCGTCCCATTCATTCATTCTTTTTAGTCAATCATTCTTCATCATTTGCTATTTTGTCTGCGAGATATTCGCCGATTCATTCATTTAATCATTCCTTATCTCTTGTTGTTTTGTTAAGCTATTCATGACTTTTCTGTTATTCTTATCGCGATCTCTTCGCGGATTCTCCCTGCATTTTATTGAATGTCGCAAATATCTGGCGAAGAAGTACTTCATCTTAATTCATTTTGTCATCTTTCGTTATCACGGATAATATTTCTTTAGATATAACCTATTCCATGGTCTATCCAATTTTTGCCCCACATCTCTTCCTTCTGGGTCCATCAATCTATATGCCCCTGTACCGACTACCTCTTTGATGATATAAGGTCCATCCCATTTTCTTGCCAGCTTGCCTCCACTTTCACGTTGATATACTGGGGTTTCTCGCAGCACCAAATCTCCTGGTTGGAATTCACGTATTTTGACGCGCTTGTTATATTCTCTAGCCAATCTTATTTGGTAATTCTCCATGTGTCGCAACGCCTTTCTCCTTTTCTCTTCCAATTCATCCAATTTGATTAGAATATTTCCTGCACTAAGATTTTTCTCCCAAACTTCTTTCTTAGTTGTCGGGATCACAACCTCTGTTGGAAGCACAGCTTCAACCCCGTATGTTAAGCAAAAAGGTGACATTCCAGTAGCCTCTCTTCTTGTTGTATTGTATGCCCATACTGCACTGGGTACTTGTTCGCACCATCCTCTATTGTGTCCTTCTAATTTCTTCTTCAATATATCCGCAATTGTCTTATTTGTTGCCTCCGCCTGACCGTTAGCTTGCGGATACAGTGGAGTCGATTTTCCACATTTTATTTTGAATGCATTAAGTAACAATTCTATGTTTTGTCCTTCGAATTGTTTCCCATTATCAGATACCAACTGTGCGGGGATCCCAAATCTGCATATGATATTCTCGAATATGAAAGTAAAAATATCTTTGTCGCGAATGTGTTGTACCGCTTTCACTTCTGACCATTTTGTGAAATAATCCGTTGCGACAATTAAATATCTTCTCTGTCCAGTTCCTGGTAAAAATGGTCCCACAATATCTAAACCCCATTTTCCAAAAGGCCACACACTTTTTGAAGAATTTAACCGTGCTCTGGTGCATGTATCTTCTTCCGTGTCTTTGACAATCTTCGCAGCCGTCTTGCTATTGTTCTCGCGTCCTCATGCATATATGGCCAATAATATACTTGAGTCTTTGCTTTATATGCCAAAGATCTTCCGCCGCTATGATTTCCGGCATCTCCACTATGCAGCATCTTCAATATGGTTTCTCCTTCTTTCCTTGTTAGACATCGAAGCGAAGGTCCATCAAAAGAACGCCGATAAAGCACGCCATCTCGCAATTCATAATTTGTTGCCCGGCTCTTTAACTTGTGTGCTTCAATCTATTTCTTGGTACCTCGCCTTTCATTAAGTACGCGTGAAGTTCTACTCTCCAATCTTCCTCGCGGCCTTGCATTTCATCTACCACCATCATTATATCTGCTTCTTGTCCCTCCTCTTTATTAATTGATGGCGCTAGTAGCGTTTGTATTTTGATATTCCTCGCAGTTGGGTCTATCATCATACTTGATATAAAGGCAAAAGCGTCTGCGAGCCTATTATCTCTCCTTGATATGTGTCTCCATTTTATTTTCGGTATCTGTACTGACAGCATTTCTACAAGCTTCCTGTATTTCTGTAGGGATGGATCATTTGTAGTATACTTCTCTGTTATCTGACGGATTGCCAATTGCGAGTCACTGGTAATTCTCACATTCTCCAATTTCATTTCTATTGCAAATCTTAAAGCATGTATTATAGCTTCATACTCCGTTTCATTGTTAGTAGACTCAAATTCCAATCTAAAAGCAAAAGCTAATTTATTGCCTTCTGGCGAAATTACAACAATTCCCACTCCTTTACCTTCTCCATTCGATGATCCATCCACTAATATTTCCCACCGGTTTGGCTCAGTTAACAAATCTTTTGGATCTCCATGCTCTTCTTCTACATCCATCATTTCATCTACTGCTTCCTCTTCTTCCAAAGGAAATTCCGCCAGAAAGTCTGCGACAACCTGTGATTTGGTTGAAGATAATATTTCATATTTGAATTTATAATGGCTTATTTGAGCGTTCCATCTTTCAACTCTTCCTGATCTTTTTGAATTCTTCATTACTGACTCAATTGGTACCTTCGTTACCACTCTAATAACGTGTGCTTGAAAATATATGCGAAGTTTAAATGACGCATAGACTAACGCCAGGATTAACTTTTCAATCTTCGAATAATTCCTTTCAGCAACGTTAAAAGTTTTGCTGATATAATAAATTGGTTTTTCTACTCCTGCGTCCACTCGCAGTAAAACTGCACTTAAGGCATGCGATGTCGTCGCGAGGTATATTAATAATTCCTCTCCTGGTTCTGCCTTCTGCATAATAGATATATCCATTAAATGCTCTTTAATCCCTTGTAAAGCCTTTTCACATTCATCCGTCCATTTAAATTTCGACCCTTTTTTCAGAACACTGAAAAAGTGTTTACATTTATCAGATGACCGCGAAATGAACCTTCCTAGCGACGCTAGTAACCCATTCAGTTTTTGAACATCCTTTACTGTCGCAGGTGTCGGCATATCGCGAATAGCTTTTACTTTTTCCGGGTCAACGTGTATCCCTTCTTTTGATATAATGTAACCCAAGAATTTCCCCTGACGCAACTCCGAAGGTACATTTTTCTCGGATTGACTTTGATGTTAAAACGCCTCATTTGTTCAAAAATTTCTCTCAAGTCTTGCACGTGATCTTCTGCCTTTTTACTTTTCACCAGCATGTCATCCACGTATACCTCTAGTGTTTTGTGTATCCACTCTGCGAACACATTTTCTACCATCCTTTGATACGTTGCTCCAGCATTTCGCAAACCAAACGGCATTTTAGTATAACAATATAATCCTCTTGGAGCGAAGAAAGCAGTGTGTTCTTGGTCTTCCTCGGCGAGAGGAATTTGATTGTAACCTTTGTATCCGTCAGCTGATGATACTCTTTCATTCCCGGCCGCCGATTCAACTAGCTGTGGAATGTCTGGTAATGGAAAACTGTCTTTTGGGCAGGCTTTATTCAAATCAGTAAAATCAATACAAATCCTTATTCCTTTGTTCTTCTTTGGAACTATAACCATATTCGCTATCCATTCGGGATATTTTGCTTGTCTAATGATTCTGCGTCCAACATCTTCTGCAACTCTTCTTCTATCTGAGGGTGATATGCTGTTGCTATCTTTCTAATTCTTTGTTTGAATGGCTTTACATTTTTATCAATTTCTAACTTGTGACAAGCTACCGATGGATCTATACCAGGCATTTCATCCATATCCCATGCGAAGATATCTTTATAATCTCGCAACAGACCGACAGTTCTTTCTTCTTCATCCGCTCCCATGTTAGTTCCAATTTTTAGCATCTTAGGTTCTTCCTTAGTTCCAACATTCACTTCTTTAGTTTGCTCGCCGCGACGTAATCGGCCTTCGGTTCTCCCATAGGGGTTGGTCCTTTCGGTTCCGTCGCGGGATCATTTTCTTCTCCCGAGATCTCGCTAGGTATTCCTTTTCCTTCTTTCGCTTTGATCATGTAAACTCGAATTCTTCTTCTTTCTTAGTCGCCTTCGCCATCTTTTTGCGGTATTTTGATATGTTCTTTCGCTTGTTTATTTGTTCCTCGCAACATTTTACTTCATTTTGATAATATATTCTTCCTTTGTCAGCGTCCCCTCTGATCTCGCTGATTCCAGTTGGTGTAGGGAATTTGATACGTTGATGAAGCGTCGACGCCACAGCTTTTATCGCATGTACCCATGGTCTTCCTAGCAACATGTTGTATGGTGATTCCATGTCTACCACACTCAATGTCTGTGTTTCAATTCCTCCTAACGGAATACGTATTTTTATCTCCCCTTTAACTTTTGTTATGGATTTACCAAAACCTTGAATATTGTATGCCGCGAAAATCATATCTTCATCTTTATATCCCATCTTTTTGTAAGCGTGATAGAACATGATGTTTACCAGACTCCCTGTATCGATTAAAACTCCATTCATCACCCATGTTTTCATCGTATTCTCCGATTTCTCTCCTTCCTTATACACGTTTATTGCAATCACCAGTGGAGATATGTGATCCAAGTTTTCTTTTGATATTTCCTCCGCCGTGAATGTTATTTCTTGCTTTTCCCAATCTTTCAAAGGTGCGTTATTTCTCGATCTGTAATCTTCTTTCCTTCAAAATCTCGTTTGTGTATCCTTCCTACGATATTTTCATGAAATTTGTTAGCCATTACTCTCATACCTCGTGCTATACGCCATATCTTTTTCTCTGCTTCATCCGATCCGAGAGTTTCCTTTCTCATTTTCTTGATCTAAACAACTTTAATTGCGATTTTCTTTCCTAAACCAACAAGATTAGGTCCTGTTGTTTCTAGCGCATATGTAGTAGCAGGAAATCCCACACTACACCCCTCACTATATTTTGGTTAATTAATCCATTGAAAGTTGCATAATTGAGAATGTTTATTGATTAATTTCATGAGTTCTACCAAGAAAAGTAGAATTACACTTAGCAAGTAAAACACTCTTAAACTTTCTCTCTCCTAATGACTTGCCTAACAATTCTAAAAGATCTCTCCCTTTACAACGAGACTCACTCGACCCTTTATATAGGGTAATACATAGTGGATGACAAACTAAGCTATCCTTTATTTTCGGGAATGTCTCGCGAAGTGTCTTGATGTACAACTATTCAATCTCGCGACACTTCTTAACCCTCGCCGATCTCACGTCTTCTTTATGTCTCGCCTGTCGTTATTCTTTGCGTCGTTTATTTTAGCTCTCTGCGACTGCCTCGCGACATCGTTGTTTATTAACTTCGCAAATCCTGTACGTTGCGATATTATGGTCCTACACTCTTGATGGAAAACATACCTGCGCCATGGAACATGGGGAATGAGCCACCACTAAGTGATAGAAGTCACGAGTTCTGTTCTTACCACCGCTTTCATGGACACTTAACAAATGACTGCAGAAATATAAAAAGAATCATCCTCAGAATGATTGACCAAGGAAAGATGAGTTATTTTCTAAAAAGTGAAGAGAAGGTTCAGCCATTTCCACCACCACCAGAAATGCACAGACCAAATTCAGCAAAGGGGAAAGAAACATTCGTAATAGAAGTTGGATCGAAAGCTAAAAATTTGTTTTGCAACTCCATTGTACACTCTTACCGAACAATTGAAGATTTTCATGATAATGTTCTCAGTAGGGTTTTCGCGAGGGATGCTAATAATAAAGAAGTGATGAACATTGCGAAGACATCGCAGTTAAAAGAATGGCAAATGCAGATTATTTATTTCACCATGAAGAGATTCCGAAGGAGAGAGACGCATGACAACCCATTGGTTGTAAAATTGGAAATTAATCCAAAACCCGTAGATGGCGAAGACGACGAAGCGTAGAATTCTTTGGCGATCAATAGAATTTTAATTAATACGGGGAGCTCAGTAAATATTCTTTTCTACCATACTTACAAGACTATGGGGGGGAAGGATGAAGAATTGATACCTTCGACGTATAAGATATATGGTTTCAATGGCACAGCGAATAAGCCTAAAGGAGAAGTTCATATGAGAATACCCTTGCAAGGATTATCAACGGGGATTTTTGTTCGTGTAGTCGATGTGGAGTCCCCTTATAATGCATTGGTCGGAAGGCCATGGTTGCACGAAATTGCAGGCGTAGCGTCGACTTATCATCAATGCATAAAATTTCCTCATCCTAGCGGTGTCGGAATTATAAAGGGAGATTGGACGGAAGGACAAAAATGCTATGAGATCGACGTGGAGAGTTGCGAAGAGAGAGCTCCAAAAAGAAAGGGTTGGAAGCAACATGCAAAAGATGAACAAAGAAGAAAAAGATTGATGGTGGATGCCATAGATGTAAGAGGAGAAGATACATTGCGAAACAAGTGCATGAAAACGATTGAAAATTATGTTGGAAAGGAATCATTAAGAGATTTGAATGGTGCAGAGGCAGAGAGCAGCAGGAGCAAAAAGTGTAAGAAATGAATAATCATCAAAAAGCAATAACAAAAGCATGATAAGGGTAAGAGGAAGAAAAAATAGTTGAAGAAGAAATATGCGAGGATCTCGCCATCAAGAATGTATGACAATTTGATTGAAGAATTGAAAAACAAAAATAATTAAACAATGTAAGATTGTGTGATAGCTTCGCAAACAAAATGAATGATTGAATGAATTAACAAAAATGAAAGAGTGAGTGAATGGGACGAACCTTTATGGCGTACACCCTAGTTCGCGAAAGAGATTTCGCAAGAGGCAAATGTAAGACCTAAAGTGCGTCATATAAGGGGCATCTCTTAACATGGCTCGGTGAAAAGGTTACACCGCTCCCGGAAACCGAGTCATGGAGATTTGGGGCCCATGAAAGCCTATCCGGGAGAGATACCTTGGATTTCCAACTATATATATAAGGTTATACCGGTTGGACGCCCGAGGGTCTCTTCCAAGGAGTCGATGTATGCTCAAGGCGCGGGGTACACGGTTGAGCCAAGAGTGCCTGGGGCATTTGAAGTGTCTCGTCCATTCTTGGCAAGTCTTGGTATATCTTTTTCGGCCCGAAGAAAACTCCACTTAGGGTGCGGTCTCGTAACCATAAACCATATAGGTATAAGGGATAAGAGGTGCGAAAACAACCCAGTTGTTGTTAAGACCGGATGGGAGGAGCTAGTCTTGTATGGCCGATGTACGCCTCCTTGAAGGGGCAACCGGGGAGAAGATAAAGGGCGGCACCCTCCATTAGGGAGTCGATAAGTGTCAAAAAGACGCAAATGTCATGAGGCTTTATTTTCGCAAGGAAATTTAGGCTTGTCATATTTGTGCGATGATCCTGTAGAGGCAATAATACTAACGCAAGGATAAGACGAGATCAATGGGTTTTTGCATGAAAATGTAAAAACGTCCTGCGATTTCGTCGCGAAGACGGCAATGTCATGGGATTTTACATTCACAAGAGTATTTAAGCCTGTCATATTGTCGCAAATAAAATATCCTGCAGAGGCAAAAATACTTAAGAAATGATAAGACAAGGTCAATGGGTCATTACATGAAAATGTAAAGACGTCCTGCGATTTTGTCGCAACGAGGGGTGGCGAAATAAGACCTTTAATTAGGAAGGCAAAATAAGACCACACAAGAAATGATAAGGCAAGATCAATAAATTTCTTCATTTGTGAAGACGTCCTGCGATCTTGTCGCAATGATGAACTTCAACATAAATAAAGATATAGCCATACAAAAAATTACCAACATTAAGGTCAAAATTCAGAGATTTCATTACTCAGAGTTAATTGATCAAATCTCTCATTTGAAAATAAATAACAGAGGCAAGTATGGGAATGAATAGGATAAAATCTTGTTATTCATTTCCACATGATAGATTTATGTATTCATAATGTCGGGTCAGGTTGAATTACAAAGAAGAATTGCTTGATTAATATGCGCAAGTAAAGAAAACAAAGATTGAATTCATATTTAGCAATCCAAGAAATTTACAATGAGGGCTTATAGAAATAGAAGATTAAAAGGGTATATATACAGATATTACAAGAAGCGAAAGAAGAAAAAGAAGTTATTTCTTTGAGGATTCTTCTTCTTTGTCAGATTCTTCAATTCCATCATTCTTTTCGCCAGATTCTTCTTCTTCGCTAGCTTCACTATCAGAGACATCCGAGAAAGGCATATCTTCGGGAATATCATCGTGAAGACAAGGATATGAACTAAGAAGAATGCGGTGATCATTGCAAACTGTTTCAATAGTTTGATTGCGAAAAACGAACAACATCGTTATTAAAATTCGCCATCGTAGCTTGCAGTTGTTTCTTCAACTTGGAATATTTGATGTCGCGAAGAGAAAGGCCATTTGCGAGCTGCTCTTTTTCAGATTCAAGTTCTTCAATCCTTGTCTGAAATCTCCTCTCAGCTTCTGCAAAACAAGTGACAAAAGGAGTAATAAAGTAAAAAGGAATAATAAACAACCTTCTCTGTCAGATATCATATCTTTAACCAAGGCAGTATGCTCGGCATGAAGGCTAACATCAACACCTAAGTTATTCCTGGCATTATCTAGAACCTTCGCAGCCCAAGCGAATTCATCATCATTATTTATAATGAGAAGCGAACGAATTTGATCTTCTCGCTCATTAAGTATGGCATTCTGACGAAGAGATTCATCTCGTTCAATTTGTACTTCGAGAAGAGATTTTTGAAATTTTGCTAATGCTTGTGCACCTTTATTAGCAATGCGGTCTTTGTCATCTATAAGGCCACTAATTTTCTTCCTTAAAGTTTTGGTTTTCTTATGTGAATAAAGATACATTTGTTTAAATCGGTTGGATAAACCTAAACTAGATCTATGCTCAATCTCTAAGAGACGATATTTGGCTTGAAGTTCATTTAATGGAAAGGAATCAACTTTGTTTGACGAACTACTTAAAGATTCATTGAGATGAGTGAGAAGAACATCATTATCCATAGGCTCGGGAAATGAATGGAGAAGAATGGCTTCTTCAGAGAGATTATATATGTCTGCGAAAATAATAAATCAGGCAAAGAAAAGCAGATGACAAAATAAAGACGACTTGAAGAGTAAAAATTTTATACCATAAAGTTGTTGATTTGCACTTTGAAGAGTAGATATTTTATTCTTCTGAGAAGTGGATTCAACTTCCAACTGTTGAATTTTTTCATCTTTCTTGCGAGACGTCGCAACTTCAGTTTCTAGTTCTTGGATCTTCTCTTTGAGTTGGAGATTTTTATTTTCAAGGTTGTCGCGTCTTTTCTCAAGATCTGAGGCAACAACAAAGGAAGCTCTCCCAGACTATAAAGGAAAGTAAAGAAATTGTTAAGTTAAAGCTTATAATCGAAGTTCTGAGAGAAGCAAAGGAATATGAACATACCAAAGCATTGAGAGCATTTAAGAAACTGGAAGTCAATGTTCGGGAAACTCCGCGAAAAGAATCATTGTCCACTAGCAAGGGGGCATCGCAAATTTTAGCGAGAGCTTCGCAAGTAGCAGATAAATGATCATCTCCCAATCCTTGCATGGAATCGGAGAAAACACTAGACAATTGCGCCATAACAGAAGTAGTTGAGTGATTCTCCTTCGCAGAGGAAGTACCAACCTCATTTTCATCCTCATCAGAGCTCTCGCTGGTTTGAGAACTAGAACGAGAAGAGGGATGGGTTTTCCGTTTTTAGAAAATGGAGCGGAAGATTTATCCTTGCGAAGAGTGATTTTATCCTTGCCCTTAACCTTCGCAGCTTCATGAATGTCTATTTCTTCAATAACCTTCGCACACGAATGAAGATAAGAAACAGAGGCAACAATATTGTTAAAAATAACAAAAGAAAGTATTTCTTACTTCATCCGTGATCGATCGGAGTATCGCCAGAGTACTCGGCTTTGGACGTCTACTATAACTCTTTTTCAATTTGGTAATCTGAAGATTTTGTAAATCTAGTAAATATAAGAGGAAAGAAATATCGCAAAAGCAAATCTGAAATAGGAAGTATACCTCTTTTGCCTTTTTGGGCCATTTAAATTCCCAGGGATGATAGTCTGCGAGATTCGCAGGGAGTACATGTGAACCTGCGATATAGGGTCCACTCAGAAATAAAGGAACAACCCACCACTTCTCATCTTTGGAGTGCCGAGGAACATTATTTTGCCCGAGTGCCAGTCAATGTCTTGCATGAGCAGCTTATCAGCATCAATGTTATCTTTTCTCTTCAATCGAGCACCCCAGCGAGATTTATCATTTCTCATATTTATTACTGCATAATTCGCAAAGAAGTTTTCTACGGTATACTTCTCAGCGACTATTTGTAAATTTGCGAATCTAGGATCTTTGACATCATTAGGATATAAAGATCCTTTACCAGCGCCACGGTTGGCGAATTCAACCATTAGACGGATGCAGTCGCCGCTCAATTGATAAATAGCTCGCGAGAATTTCTCATGAGCAAGAATTTCATAAAATAATGGCATCTCAGGATTGTATAGAGGAATGGGAAGGCCTGCGAGGATTTGACCTAGCGAGACTATGATCTTCTGATCATTACATTGATGATCAGAAAATAATTTTGCAGAAAGTATAGATGAAGACTCTTGATCAGGAATGGTCGATAAGATGAAACCTTTCTCTTGAAATTTCTTTTGAGTTTCCTCAAAAAGGGGTTTATATGTACGACCAAGTGAAGCCATTATTAGAGTATGGGAATGAATAGAGAATTGAAGATTGAGAGAAAGAAAAAAGGGAAGGTTTACAGTAGCAGAAGCGCAAATTGCGGAGGAAGAAAGTTGAAGGAAAGTTGCAGAGGGAAAATAAAAGAGAAGAAGAGAAGGGTAAGAAAACTATATATAGAGAGGAGAATCCTCGAGAAAACAAATGCATTTAATGCGAGATGGGACGTGAATGGTCAAGAATAAACGGTTGAAAGAGACGTGTCAAGAAAAGAGTGGAAGAAGAAACACCTGTAATAAATTCCGTACATGAATAAAACGGATAAAAGTGAACAATTGCGAGATAAAGATGAGCAATTGCGGCATTTTAAAATATTGGTTCTCATGACATTTTCTCCTTCGCAGAAAAGACATGAGAAGAGGCAAGATGTAGGATCAGAATATCGCGACACCAATACGTCGCGAGATTAATAAATAACGATATCGCGAGGAAGTCACAGAGAAGTAAAATAAATGACGCAATGAATGACGACAGCCAGAACATGAGAAGAATGTGAAGACTTAGCGAGATTTAGGAGTGTCGCGAGAATTTGTATATGTACACTTGCGACACTTCGCGAGTTGTTCCCGAAAATAAAGGACAACTTAGCTGTCATCCACTGTGTACTACCCTATATAAAGGGTTGAGTCAGTCTGTTGTGAAGAGGGTTTTTTTTTTTTGAATTGTTAAGCAAGTCATTAGGACAGGAAAAATTTAGAGTGATTGTAATTTCTTTAGCTCTGTTCTATCTTCTTTTGTAAAACATTTCAAGAAAATAATCAATAAAATCTACAGTTATTCATCTTCAAATGGATTAGTTGAGGAAATTCTAGTGAGTGGTGTAGTGTGGGATTTCCTGCAACTACAAGTTCGATATTCTATTGTGCACGTGCAAATGCAAGGTTGACTAAAATGGGTAAGCTCCGGTTACCTACAACAAAATATACCCAAAGGTACTAGGCTGAGGTTTGTGGATTTTCAGCTGGTAACTCCCATAAGGCCCAAAGCACGGGTTCAGCTTACTAATCCACGAGTTTTCCTAAATTCGGTAGCTTGACGATGCAATGGGTGTGTGCACGTATTTTTTTTTAAATAAATAAAATACTAAAAATAATCAAACAATATATACAAGTCCAAAAGAAATAGAGAAAAACTAACAAAAATAATATCTCCGGTTTTCTCCTTTTTTGGCAAGTTCGACTTTCCACTTTTAGCTTCGAGTCAATCCTTCACAACAAAAACAAAAATACCAAAGACGTAAAAAAGAACAAAATATATAAGATAGGAAAATAAATATACAAAACCTAAAACCTAAACCTAAACCTAAATACAAGTCCGCGTCGGCGGCGCCAAAAATTGATGTAATTTTGAAAGTTGTTGTAAAGTGGTAGTAAAGTTCGTTCAACTCGGACTTGATGAGATTGGTTTAAGATTTGAAAAAAAAATAAAGAAAATATATACATAGATTGTCACAAATATCGAGAGGTACTGAGACTCAGGATTCCACCAATTCTTATATTCATGTGGTTCAACTAATAATTCTAGACATTCATAGCTCAAGTAATTGACTCTAATTTATTGCCGAAAGTAGATTTTGAAAGTAGTGATTGTATATCTAAAGCATGAGACATCAAAACACTTAAGAAAGCATGACCCATCAATTGAAATCACAATCACTCAATAAAAATCATATATCAATTAAAAATCAATGCAATAAGTCATAAAAGAAATAATAGAATTACCACACGCGTGAAGAATGGCTTCCTCCATCGTCCCAGTATGGGGGTTTAGCTGCTCATATTAATCACTTACTCAAAATATCGGTTCATAGCTCAAAAGTTGATTAAAAGAGAGGAAAAGTACAAAGCAGCGGGTTTTGTAATGATTATAATTGTTACGTAACCCATCACATAAATAAAACAAAGAATAAAGTCATTACAAAGTTTGAATAATTGTTACAAAAATTGTGACAAAGGTTATTGATTTTGAAAGAATAGGCCACGGATTCTGCGACTGTGTTTATGTGATGTTCTCTGTTCTTCTTCCCTTCTTACCTGCTGATGATAAATCGTGTCTGCAACTCCTCCAAACCCTCCGTTCGGTCCCCCAAACTCCCGATTTCTTTCTCTGAGTCCCGTAGCTTCTTTTTATACACGACAGAGTCCTAAAATCCAAGAATAACTCCCTTTTTCTTCTCCTCAAGTCTCGGCTTTTATTTCTTCTTTTGACGCGTTTCTGGCTGTTTCAAATTCTATAAATTTGTTAGATATCTTCTCCTCATCTTCACGTAACATCCAAAACAAAACTCTAAATCCCGATAATCTTTCTTATATCCACTTTCCGAGAATAAACCAAAGAGAAACCCAATAATATATTACTTCCCTGTTTTACAAAATTACCAAATATAACGAGATTTATTTCTTTATTTTGATTCCAAACACGTCGTTCAACCCTGTCTTTCCGTACCAAATCCATATTTACTTAAATCAACGAGAAAATTTCACTTAATAGCAAACCTGTAACTTCCACTCCTCTGTTTCCTTTTTAATCCAGTCTGAAGCAAGTACTGACCCTGTTTCGTGATAACATGACTAAACCAAGTTGTTCCTATAAAAAACTCCGGTTGAATCACTCCCATGACAATCAACAGAGAACCGAGTATTACTTCCACTCCTCTGTTTTCTTTGAACTGACAACCATGCCCAATTTAATCCAATCCAACGCCCATACCTTGTCTGTTTAGGTCTAACAGGTCTATCCCTAAGAGATCAGTGATTGAGTCTCTCTCCAGCATGCTTAAAAATCCAACCCTAATCTGCCATGTGAAGAGCACATTTTCCCGTCAATTTTGAAAATTCAAAATGTAGGAGATGACCTCCCCCTATCCGACAGTGGAGTCCTATTAGCAACTGGGGCGGAAATAGTTATTTTTGGGTGCAAATAGAGATGGGGTGCCCCTTATCAATTGGGTGCCCCTTATCCAAACTGAGAGTCTGAATAGTAGGTATCCGGGTGCAACTTTTCGAGCCGATTTCTCCAAAAACGTTTATTGCCCGAAAATACCTACAAACACATAAAACACCATAATAAGAACAAAAAGGGGTACTAACAATATATACAATTGAAATTAAAATAGACACATAAATGCGTCTATCAGCCATGCCGCAACATCACTGGCATACCACTGTGCCGCGGCTACTAGCATGCCTATATGCCACTGCTACGCCATTGGCATGCCGCTATGCCATGGCTACGCCACTGGCATGCCATTAGCATGTGGCTGGCGCCACTTCGCTATACAACAAGATGTGGCCATAATCAATGGTCATCCTTCTTCATGAGATGCAATCTCAGCCATCCAAGTTCGCCACCGAACTGATGGACTTATGGCAACTCTTAAGCTACCAACCGCCTAAACCCAGCGACCATGGCTACGCCAGGCGCCACTTGCACCATCGTGCCACTGACATGCACAAGTCATGTCGCAATGCCACTGCGTTATCCTCAGGTGCCAACACAAGGTTGCCACAATCAACGGCTACCCTTATTCATAAGATGCGATATCGGCCATCGAAGTTCGCCACCAAACCGGTAAGATCGCGACAAGTTTTAGGCGACTAGCCAAAACGAGCCTAGCATCACATGCTATTTACCTGCGGCAAGCCTCTCGATTTTAACTTGCCACACGTAGCAAAGTGCTACATGTTTTCCACGATAACACTCGAGACATCAAAATATGTCACTGGCGGGGATGCTCATCAGGGTATTGGTCTGGCGGTTTACAGCGTGAGGCGTGCAATGCGCCCGTTACAAGAAAGTGTCATGAAGTAGGATAATTAGTGGTGGTGAAAAGTAACGGTGTAAACAATTCATTTCCTTCATCATGGAAGCGTAATGACCGGCGGTTACACAAATTCACTTCCTCATCATGGAAGCATAACGTCCGCGATTTACACGTTGCTCTTTTCTTCCACCACTCAATCGTTTCCACTTCCTACGAGACTGGGTACGTTTCACTATGACTTGTATAAATAGGTCTCACCTATTTCCACCAAAACAAGTTTTGGTCGAGAACAATACAACATCCGTAAATCATCGATATCTTTTCATCCAGCTAGCCAGTTGAACTTTCTGATACAAGTCACAAAACGCCCACACTTCCAGAATCAACTATTCTGGTCTCAACACTTTCTTCGCTTCCCTCCCTAAGACCAACCCCTCTCCTTCACTTTGTGACCGAAGCAAGCATGGAACGGCCATTTCTTGGTTTAGGCCAGGATTGTATAGATTGATCTCTCGAATCAAAAGTAGTCCCGTGCAAAGTACATTGTTTAGGGTTTAGATTCGTTTCTCACCTACACACACCCAAAATTACCAAAATCAGCAGAAACGGTTTTCACCCTCAAACACTAGGTTAAGAGAGAATCGACTCTAGTTTGTAACTAGGACACACGAAAGTGTCCGGATTAGGTTTCCCAGATGCTAGAGCTTCTCCTTATATAGCCTTTCAAATCAGGGTTGCTTACAATCAAAGCTAAGATAGATTACTAACAAAACAATTAATATTCACCATTAGATGAACTCCTGACTTAAGATTCAAGCTAAGTTTGCTTAGAAAATAAGAAATAAATATCCACCGTTAGATAGTTTAGCTTGATACACACAAATGAAATATACTTATATTCAGATATGGATGAACCATACCTAAACGTGTATAACAAGTTGGCTCAATAACAGTTAACGAAGTTAGCCATATGAACACTTTTAGCTTAGGTATATTCATCTAAAACTTCTAGACTCAATCTTATAATCAACCAATCATGATAGATAATCAAATGTATCTAAATGTATTTTAAGAGAGTTGTTCAAATGTTCACTATCTCATAGAAATATATATGAATCATTTGAAACATATTCGGTTTGGTTTGTAAGTGTACAAGGTACATATACAAGAACCAATTCATGAACATAATGCCACGGTTTGCAAACCGAGTTCGCATACCTTAAAGCATTAAAAATCCAGGGACTTTAGTTCGCAAACAGAGTTCGCAAACTGTTGATGGTGGGTTTTCAATTAAGGCTAAAATTGTAAAAGCCAAAATTATGCGCTAACATCTTGCAAAAGATAAAGCCATTAATAAGTGATGAATACTTCTTCACTTTACTAATTCACCTAGAATGGAGCATGTTGCAACAATCCCAGTATTCGTGAATTAAATACACGAAATTCATCCAGGTTGGAGCATGTGGCAACAATACCATATACCCTGTGAATTTACACCATTATTAATTCATGCATGACCAGCCTTGTATTTCTTGTACTCATTATCGGTGCGGCATGACGACTGAGTGTTGTTCTCAGCAGAGCAACACGAACCTCCAAGCATAAATAATGAAGTATGTATGAAATACCCGTACAGGCTGCAACTCTCGGTGTGTTATACTAGCCCGATTGAGCATATTTGAATCTGGACTGTCCATATCAGTCTCAAAAACGATCACGACCATCCAACTTCACCAGCATGATTGGATGGCTTAGATCGAATCCATGA
The DNA here is from genome assembly GCA_023531295.1 of Papaver armeniacum. Taxonomy (NCBI): domain Eukaryota; kingdom Viridiplantae; phylum Streptophyta; class Magnoliopsida; order Ranunculales; family Papaveraceae; genus Papaver; species Papaver armeniacum. Next base: position 70,465 of record JAJJWW010012223.1, read on the forward strand.
CCCCAAGAAGGTATTGGAATATTCACTACCGACCCAACGCGGGCCCCGCATGGTCGGCCTCCCCAAAAGGGTGGCATAACTTTCCAAAGAAGTATGGACGAAAAACCCTAAATTAGGGTTTGCGGCACATTACATGTGTCGCAAAACAGTCTCAACCATCCATCTTCGCAGGCATAGATGGAGGGTGTAGATGTAGATCCAAAGGGCCCATAGCATGTCAACACGCTCACTGTAATCCCGCCTACACACATGACCGATCGGTCAGGACCAACCATGGCTAGTCGTTCCAGATCGTGCGCCCAAAGTGGGCATGTCGCACGACTGACAAAACCCTAATTAGGGTTTGCATTGATCGCAAACGTCCGTTTTCTCCTGATCGAATGGAGGGTTTAGGAGTCGACTGAGCAGGTCCGGTGAGCATCAACATGATCACCGTGGACCCATATATATCCATACCTGATCGGCCAAGGCATACCATGCCTAGTCGTTCCAATTCGCACGCCAAAACTAGCGTAGTCACACTTCCCAATCGCAAACTAATCTCGACCACTTAACTTCGCAGGACACGCCGAACCAATTGGCCGGGACCGACCAAGCTTGGTCATCCCGAAACACGCGCCTGAAGAAGGCATGACGCGCGATATTTGCGGCACCAAACTTTTATTGTAATCAATCCTGACCGCTCTTCTTTGCAGAACAAATTGAGCGGTCCAGATCACACTTTCACGGGACAATGAGGTATGGGAATGTATACCGGCATGCCGTCTACACGCATGCCCGATCGGCCATGCCAAAATCGTGTCCCAATCTTGGATTCGACCAAGATGAAAAGTGGTGCTTGCGCACCTCTTCTAAAAACCTAATTCCACTAACGGTCGCAGATGAGTGTCTCAAAGATCATCTCGTCCGTCCAACTTCACCGGCTTGGTTATACAGCCCCGGTCAGGAGTTAATTGGTCAGTGAGGCGTCATGAAGATCACCACTCGTCACTCTACCACACCATGTGGTCGGCCAAGGGAGGACTTGCTTACGCAACCTCCAAACCATCACATGAAGTAGGCTGGACATGAGGCTATTTTGAGATCCTCAAACAGCGATGCTTCATGCACGCTGAATATACTAGATGCAGTACCTGCATAGAATACACACGATACTTCACAAGTATCGACTTCCTAAATAACTTAGTTATTTAATCTAGCATTACATGCTACTTTCTGTGGGTCCCACGATCCACACACTCGAGACATCAATCATGTCACAAACCGGGGATACATGCGGGGTATTGGTGCGGCGGTTTACGGCGTGCGGCGCACAACGCGCCATCACAAGAATGTGGCGGGGAAGTCATGGACGGTTAGTGATGATGGGAGAAGTGGGCAAGACCGGTCGTGTGACACCAACACATGACTCCACTACTCCATCACTCCACTTTCTCCACTTCCCACGAGATACGAGGGTTAGGCTTAAAGACTTGCATAAATAAGTTCTCCTCCCTATTTTCCAAAAGAGGAACAAGGCAAGACAAGACAACAGAGGCAAGTGTTGATACAATCGTATTCAAACACCGGAACTGATAGCTTACATCCTGCAAGCCGGTTCGGCTTTCCGATACAAGTCATACATAGCCAACACCTTCACAATCTCAACACCTTCTTCGCTTCCCTCCTACGATCAACCCCATCTACTTCACTTTGTGACCGAAACAAGTGCGGAACGGCCATTTCTTGGTTTAGGCGGATTTGCACAGATTGATTTCTTGAATCTACAAGCACTCCCGTGTAGTGCATTTGTTTAAGGTTTAGACTCATTTCTCATCCACACACCCTAAATTACCAAAACCGGCAGAAATAGTTTTCACCCATAAACAATTGGCGACCATAGTGGGAGGTTGATCTCTCGGTTGCAAAAAATTGAATTCTCAATTTTTCGGTTTTCATCTCGCGATGTATCCTCACTAGGAAACCACAGGTGGTTCAGATATCATGGAAAATGTAGCTAGAATGCTGGAGGATGTCTTGGCAAATCAAGTCGGTATCGCTAGAAGACAGAGCGAAACATTCCGCCTTTTGAATGATATAACAACACAATTACAAGAAGGGTCGGCAGGCATCTACTCAGACAGTGCAAGAAATGCTGAATCCTTAGCCATGAGTCACACCTTTACCAGTGGATATGCAGAAAGAGCGCGTAATCACATGGGACTCAGGAGAGACGAACAACATGGTCCAACCGACAACGAAGACTCGAGGCAACTCCACAGAGGAAAAGACTTGTCCGGGGTACCACAACGTCTGCCGGATAAAGAAAGGGAGCTTGCAGCTTACGGAGCCCTGCTAGAAGATTTGTATCTCAAGACTCTTGTCGAATCCCGGAAGACTGTCCAATCCGCATTGACCTTTCAACTAAGTGAATAAATGCTTGAGGAAGGAGAGATCAATCAAGGAACACGTGAGTACATAGGATGGGAGCGTTCAATTCGATCACTCAGCAGTGATATTGCGATACCTTCCACACCCCGTCACCTAGGCAAGCGATCTACGGATATGATGGGACTCACAAATCTTCCAACTTCATCTCTGAAACGTGCTCCACATCAAAGCCATGTAGAGACACCACAACGCCCACAAACGCAGGAAAGGATAGACTCGAAGTACCTACACTTTCCGTTCCCAATGAAAAAAGATTTTGGAGTTCTTTGAGGCGTGGGTGCGAAGCGGAGAGGTGAAGCTACCTCTGTGTAAGGCGTCCACCCCCGATCAAGAAGTAATGGACCCGAGGGGTATTGTCATTTCCACTTGGTTTCTTCACCACCCAACCAGTGAATGCAACACTTTGAAACGTATTGTTCAGAAGAAGCTTAATTCAGAGGGATAGATTTCCTTCTCAGAGAGATTAATGCAGACGATTTCCTTAGAGAGGCTACTTCGGTTTGATACAAGCGAGGCTTCAAAAGCAAGTAAGTTCTATTCAACAATTTTACAAGAAAGATAGTTTTAGAATTCACTGGAGACTTGGCATCCCACACATGGAGAAAGAGGCTCAATGATCAAACGCCATGTTTGTTTCCCTTCATACTTCCCTTTTACGCGACATTTGCAATTTCATATGATATGTGCAATCATTCATGACCAAGATGCAAATTCCATTTAAAATAATCTCTTTCAGAAAAGTCGTTCACAAAACTATCTCAAAATAAACCAATTCAATTACCGGAAGTCAAATTATGAAAAGAAATCCTCTCTATCACTCAAAAAGAAAAGCATCTAAAGACAAGTAGGTGGCGCGAATCCTTCAAGGAAAGTCTTTCAGCAGCAACTCGTCCTTCTGGGCAAGAGAAACTTTCATCCTTTGAAGTACAGCCTGCTTCAGCTTCAACTCCTTAGACAACTTTTCAACCTCTTATTCCTGGCGAGTAACACAGTCTGCAGAAGGGACTTCATCTTGTAATTTCTGGAGCTCCTGAATCTCGGAGAACCCTTTGAAGAACCAAGGAGCATTGAAGTCGTACTGCACAAACACATCTCGATGGCACTTATAGTCTTCAATCATCTCCTCAGAAACTGTTCGACCATTCGTGACGCTCATCCCATGGATAGAAAATAAAGCTTCCTGGACGCGGTTGACCAATGCAAGACGAATTTTGAGCTTCGTAGTGGTAGCAATGTGGCCGTGCTTCTCCCATATCTCCGTGTACAACCCTTCGAACTGAGCTAGCACGCTGAATCCTCCAACCAACACATGACCTGGATAAGGGATAATGAAAGGAGGATCGAACAAAGCCCCATGCTGCGTTACCAATACTTCGCCAATCACAGGAGCCTTGTCATTTGTAGGAGGCCTTTTGGAAGAAGTCACCACGACAGCCTTATTGATTCGAACCTTCTCGAACGTTCTTCAAGGGTAGCCACCTCAACAATAGCGGATGTTTCCTCTCTTATATTCCTCCCGATGTCTACTTCACTCTGGGTGCTGATTTCCATCACAGCCCCATCAACAAGATCACTTAGGGAGGCACCTTGTCCAGCCGAGCTTGCATCATCTCTGTCAATGTCTGGTGTAGTTGCAGGAAATCCTACACTACACCCCTCACTAGAATATACACAATTAAGACATTATAAGATGAATGATTATGATTCTTATTGATTGAATACTTGAATCTTTACAATATGAAATGGAAATGAGTTATAAAATTACAATAACTCTAAAACTTTCTCTCTCCTAATGACTTGCTTAACAATTCAAAAAGAACTCTCCTCTCAATGAGACTTACTTAACCCTTTATATAGGGTAGTACAGTGGATGACAGACTAATTGTCCTTTATTTTTCGGGAATGGCTTGCGAAATATCGCAAGCGTACATGTATTAATTCTCGCGACACTCTTAAACTTCGCCATATTTTCATATCTTCCTCATGCTCTGGATGTCGTCATTCATTGCGTCATTTATTTTATTTCCCTGCGACTCCCTCGCGATGTCGTCATTTATTAGTCTCGCGAAATATTGATGTCGCGATATTCTGATCCTACATGTTGCCTCTTCTCATGTCTTCTCTGTGAAGAAGAGAATGTCATGAGAACCAATATTTTGAAATGCCGCAATCGTTCATCTTTATCTGTTTCACTCCGTACTTTTACACGGAATTTATTACAGATGTTTCTTCTTCCACTCTTTTCTTGACACGTCTCTTTCAACCGTTTATTCTTGACCATTCACGTCCCATCTCGCATTAAATGTATTTGTTTTCTCGAGGATTCTTCTCTCTATATATAGTTTTCTCACCCTTCTCTTCTTCTCTTTTATTTTCCCTCTGCAACTTTTCTTCTCAACTTTCTTCCTCCGCAATCTGCGTTTCTGCTACTGTAAATCTTCCCTTCTTTCTCTCTCTTGATCTTCAATTCTTTAATCATTCCCATACTCTAAAAATGGCTTCACTTGGTCGTATATATAAACCCCTTTTTAATGAAGCTCAAAAGAATTTACAAGAGAAGGGCTTCATCCTATCAACCATTCCTGATCAAGAATCTTCATCTATACTTTCTTCAAAGTTGTTTTCTGATCATCAGTGTGATGATTAGAAAATCATAATCTCGCTAGTTCAAATCCTCGCAGGCCTTCCCATTCCTCTCTACAATCCCGAGATGCCTTTATTCTATGAAATTCTTGCTCACAAGAAATTCTCGCGAGCTATTTATCAACTAAGCGGTGATTGCATCCGTCTAATGCTTGAATTCGCCAACCGTGGTATTTGGTAAGGGATCTTTATATCCCGATGATGTCAAAGATCCTAGATTCGCAAGTTTAGAAATAGTCGTTGAGAAGTATCTTGTAGAAAACGTTTTTTGAAAATTATGAAGTAATAAATATGAGAAATGATAAATCTCATTTGGGGTGCTCGATTGAAGAGAAAAGATAATATTTCCGGTGATAATTTGCTTATGCAAGATATTGACCGGGCACTCGGGGAAAAATAATGTTCCTCGGTACTCCAAAGATGAGAAGTGGTGGGTTGTTCCTCTATTTTTGAGCGGACCTTATATTGCGAGTTCTCATACACTCCTGCGAATCTCGCAAACTATCATCCTTGGGAATTTAAGTGGCCCGAGAAGGCAAAAGAGGTATACTTCCTATTTCAGGTTTGCTTTACGATATTTCCTTCCTCTTATATTTACTAGGCTTGTAAAATTTTCAGATTGCCAAATTGAAAAAGAGTTATAAAAGACGTCCAAAGGCGAGTACTCTGGCGATACTCCGATCAATCACGGATGAAGTAAGAAATACTTTCTTTTTTTATTTTTAACAATATTGTTGCCTCTGTTTCTTATCTTCATTCGTGTGCGAAGGTTGTTGAAGAAATTGACATTCCAGAAGTCTGCGAAGGTTAAGGGCAAGAATAAAATCACTCTTCGCAAGGATAAATCTTCTGCTCCATCTTCTAAAAAACAGAAAATCCATCCCTCTTCTCGTTCTAGTTCCCAAACCAGCGAGAGTTCTGACGAAAATGAAAATGAGGTTGATGCTTCTTCTGTAAAGGAGAATCATTCGATCGAGTCTGCTATGGCGAAATTGTCTAGTGTCTTCTCCGATTCTATGCAAGGATTTGGAGATGATCATTTATCTGCTACTTGCGAAGCTCTCGCTAATATTTGCGATGCTCCCCTGCTAGTGGATAATGATTCTTTTCGAGGGGTTTCCCGAACAATGACTCCCAGCTTGTTAAATGCACTCAGTGCTTTGGTGTGTTCATATCTCTTTATTTCTCTGTAATTTCGATTATAAACCTTATCTTAACAATTTATTTACCTTTCTTTATAATCTGGGAGAGCTTCCTTTGTTGTTGCCTCAGACCTCGAGAAAAGACGCAACAATCTTGAAAAGAAAAATCTTCAACTTAAAGAGAAGATCAAAGAACTAGAAATTGAAGTTGCGACATCTCGCAAGAAGGATGAAAAAATTCAACAGTTGGAAGTTGAGTCTTCTTCCCAGAAAGACAAAATATCTACACTTAAAAGTGCTACTCAGCAACTTTATGGTATAACATCCTCCTTTTTTCTCCACTTCTACTTTGCCATTTATTTTTCTTTGCCTGACTTATCATTTTCGCAGACATTTATAATCTTTCTGACGAAGCCATCCTTCTCCATTCATTCCCTGAACCTATGGATGATGATGCCCTTCTCGCTCATCTCAATGAATCTTTAAGTAGTTCTTCAAACAAGACTAATTCTCTCTCATTAAATGAACTTCGAACCAAATTTCATCTTTTAGAAATTGAACATAGATCTAGTTTAGGTTTAGCCAACCGATTTAAACGTTTATATCTTGACTCCCAGGAAAGTAATAATATTCTAAGGAAGAAAATTAGCAGCCTCATAGATGATAAGGATCGCATTTCTAATCAAGGTGCACAAGCATTAGCAAAATTCCAAAAAACCCTTCTTGAAGTCCAGATTGAACGAGACGAATCTCTTCGCCAAAATGCCATACTTAATGAGCGAGAAAATCAAATTCGTTCACTTCTTGTCATAAATAATGATGATGAATTCGCTTGGGCTGCGAAGGTTCTAGATAATGGCGAAATAACTTAGGTGTTAACGTCGGTCTTCATGCTGAGCATAATGCCTTGGTTAAAGATATGATTTTCGACGAGAGAAGGTTGTTTTACTATTCTTCATTATTTTTCCTCTTCTTTTTATGAAATGTTATTAAGCCGCTAACTCATTGTCATTTGTTCGCGAGAATCGAGAAGAGGTTTCAAACTAGAATCAAGGAACTTGAATACGAGAAAGCACAACTTGCAAAAAACTTCTCTCTTCGCAATGACAAATATTCTAAGATGAAGAAGCAACTATAAACTACGTGGCGAATTTCAATAATGATGTCAGTTCGTTTCGCAACCAAACTATTGAAAAAAATTTGCAATGACCACAACATTCCTCTTTCTTCATATTCTTGTCTTCTCGATGAAATTCTGAAAATATGCCTTGCTCGAGATGTCTCGATAGTGATGTAAGCGAAGAAGAGGAATCGATAAAGAATCGATGAAGAAGAATAAGTTGCTAGATTGTTCCATTTTCCTTTCTCTTCTTGTGATACTTGTACATTTATCCTTCCAACCTTCCATTTTGTAATCTCTTACTGTAAATCTATCATATGAAAATAAATAACAAGTTTTTATTCTAATCATTCCCATACTTGCCTCTATTATTTATTTTCACATGAGAGAAATTAAGTCGACAATCTTTAAGTAATGATACTTCTTAATTTTTCAACTGCTGTTGCTGATTCCACACAAATAAATGAAGAAATATAATCGTATTCGCAAGCTTGTTTGCTTACTCAATTTCTTGTGTTATCTTATCATCATTTATGTTGAAATTCATTATTGCGACAAAATCGCAGGACGTCGTTACATTTTCATGTAATGACCCATTGATCTTGCCTTATCATTGTTTTTGTGTGGTCTTATTTTGCCTTCCTAGTTAAAGGTCTTATTTTTCCACCCCTCATTTTGCATCAATATGACAGGTCTAAATATTCTTGCGAACATAAAATCCCATGACATTGACGTCTTGCGACAAGATCGCAGGACGTCCTTACACTTTCATGTAATGACCCATTGATCTTTTCTTATCATTTTTTTAGTATTTTTGCCTGCGGAGAATATTTCATTTGCGACAATATGACAGGCCTAAATGTTCTTGCGAATATAAATCCCCATGACATTGCCGTCTTGTGACACTTATCGCCTTCCTAATGGAGGGTGCCGCCCTTATCATCTCCTGGTTGCCCCTTCAAGGAGGCGTACATCGCCATACAAGACTAGCTCCTCCCATCTAGTCTTAACAACAACCGAGTTGTTTTCGCATCCTCTTATCCCTTATACCTATAGGGTTTATGGTTACGAGATCGCACCCTAAGTGGAGTTTTCTTCGGCCGAGTGCGGCATGTGCCAAGACTTGCCAAGAATGGCCGAGACACTTCAAATGTCCTGCACTCTTGGCTCAACCGTGTACCTCGGCGCCTTGAGCATACTGACTCCTTGGAAGAGACCCTCAAGGCGTCAACCAGGGTATAACCTTATATATATAGTTGGAAATCCAAGGTATCTCTCCCAGGATAGGCTTTCATGGGCCCCAAATTTTCATGACTCGGGTTCCGGGGCGGTGTAACCTTTTCCATGAGCCATGTCAAGAGATACCCCTTATATGACGCACTTTAGGTCTTACATTTGCCTCTTGCGAAATATCATTCGCGAACTAGGGTGTACGCCATAAAGGTTCGTCCCATTCACTCACTCTTTCAATTTTGTTAATTCATTTAATCATTCATTTTTGGTTTTCTCTTGTTATTTTGTTTGCGAAGCTATCGCACAATCTTGCATTGTTTATTCATTTTTGGTTTTCAATTCTTCAATCAAATTTTCATACATTCTTGATGGCGAGATTCTCGCGTAATTCTTCTTCAATTATTGTTTCTTCCTCTTACTCTTGATATGCCTTTATTATTGATTTTGATAATAATGATTATTCATTTCTTACACTTTTTGCTCATGTTGCTCTCTGCCTCTGCACCATTCAAACCTCTTAATGATTCCTTTCCATCATGATTTTCAACTGTTTTCATGCACTTGCTTCGCAATGTATCTTCACCTCTTGTATCTATGGTATCCACCATCAACCTTTCTCTTCTTTGTTCATCTTTTATATTTTGCTTCCAGCCCTTTCTTTTTGCAGCTCTTTCCTCGCAACTCTCCACATCAATCTCATAGCATTTTTGTCCTTCCATCCAGTCTCCCTTTATAACTCCAACACCGCTAGGATGAGGAAATTTTATACACTGATGATAAGTCGACGCTACACCCAGAATTTCATGCAACCATGGCCTTCCGATCAATGCATTATAAGGGGACTCCACATCGACTACAGAACAAAATCTCAGTTGATAATCCTTGCAAGGGTATTCTCATATGAACTTCTCCTTTAGGCTTATTCATTGTGCCATTGAAACGTATATTTTATATGTCGAAGGTATCAACTATGCATCCTTCCACCCATAGTCTTGTAAGTATGGTAAAAAGAATGTTTACCGAGCTCCCGTATCAATTAAGATTCTATTGATCGCCCGGGAATTTTACGCTTCATCATCTTCGCCATCTACGGAGTTTTGGATTAATTTCCAATTTTACGACCAATGGGATATCATGCGTCTCTCTGCCTTCGGGAATCTATTCTGCAGGTGAAAGAAATAATCTGCATTTGCCATTCTTTTAAGCTGCGATGTCTTGCGATGTTCATCACTTCTCTATTATCGGCATCCTCGCAAAAACCCTACGAGAACATTATCATGAAAATCTTCAATTGCTCGGTATGAATGTACATTGGAGTTGCAAAACAAATTTTTAGCTTTCGTTCCAACTTCTATTACGAATGTTTCTTTCCCCTTTCTTTGAGTTTGTCTGTGCATTTCTGGCGGTGGTGGTAACGGTTGAACCTTCTCTTCACTTTTTAGAAAATGATTCATCTTTCCTTGGTCAATCATTCGAGGATGATTCTTTTTATATTCTCATAGTCATTTGTTAGGTGTCCATGAAAGCGGTGGTAAGAACAGAACTCGTGACTTCTATCACTTGGTGGTGGCTCATTCCCCATGTTCCATGGTGCGGGTATGTTTTCCATCAAGAGTATAGCTTCCCATATTTTTTCCACACTAGTATTTAGTGGTGGCATTTTGATTTCCTCCCATACTACTACTCGTGACTTGCTGTCCTCCATGATAATTCCGCCTTCGACCTCCATAAGTTTCTTGTGGATGATTAAGTCTTTGAATTTTGTTATTTGCTGCCATGATTTGTAGTAGTTTCTTTCCCTTTCAAATTCTTCTTGATCACGGCTTCCCATAGCTACTATCTTTGGCTGTCCATCATCTATTATCCTTTCTTGTTGCCCTTATGAAGTGCTCGCTCTGTGTTTATCAATTTGGGTAATAAGCTTGCATGCATGACATTTGAATTTGTATTCGCAATCGGGTATGATTCCATCTCATTTTGCCTTTCCTCTAGAGCAATATATTCCTCCTGAAGTTCTCGCAACTCGATCATTGTAATTGTATTCTTGACTCTAAAAATTTGAATATATAACAAATTGGTTGCGAACATAGCGTTTATGAATGATAGAATAAGATATCTTTCATCCACTCGTCCGACCATTTCGCTACACATTGTCTTCCACCTCACGGTTAAGTGTCTCAAACTTTCGCCAACTCTTTGTTTCATCCCAAATACATCTTCAATTCCTGGTCGCAAGGAGTTGTTACTTATATATGCCCCTAAGAATATAGCTTGTAAATGGTTGAATGACGTGATTGTGTTTCTTGGTAAACCCTCAAACCATTTGAGTGCTTCTCTGTTAAACTTGATGCAAAATATTTGCACAATATGGTGTCATGATTTTCCCATTGTAGCATACATATCACATACGCTTTGATGTGTTGTATTGCGCAAGTTGTTCCATCAAAAATCTTTGGTTAATGCGGGTAAATTGCACTTTGGGGGTATTCCTCCTAATCGCACCTCTAGTGTAAAGGGGTTTTCGCACTTCTTCGATGGCCTCATCCAATTGTCTTCTTCCTCCTCCCCTTCTATTGTTCAACATTCCTCTCATCTCTCGCCAACTCTCTCAAGATTTGTTCATTTACATCAGATTCGAATTTATTGGTCTTTTTAGTTCGCCTCTCCTTCCTTGCGTTCATGTCTACTTTGATTTTCTTGTTCATCATTTTCTTCTCTTCTTTGTCGGCGACTTTCTCCTTCATCTCGTTCACGAATTCGCACACCATTATATCTATCATTTTCTCTTCTTGGTTGTCTATCAGTTCTCCTTTGTATTCTTTCACATTCTTCATTGATATTTCCATTGTTGCGATTTTGCTCGCGCCTTCTCTCTCGATTGTCATGATTGTTCTTCCGAATTGCTTCCTCCAATTCCCGTTCTTCCATTTCTGCTCTTAATCTTTCCCTTTTGCAAGCTAGACGTGCTTGTTCAATATAATGTTTTTCGATGTCATCTTCAATCTCCTTTTGTTTCCTCCGTGTTTCTCTCCCACGCAGTATTCTTCTTCCTTCTTCCTGATTTTCTTCACCAATTGGATTATTCTGCCCTTGACGCTGTCTATTTTCTTGATTTCCGTCATTTTGGCCATTCTGTAGAATTTTAGGACGTGGAATATAACGATCTTCTACCACTTTTCTTCTCTCGCAACATCCTTCATTGAGATTTGGCTCTCTTTCTAGATTTTCTTCATTAACATTTTCTACAGGTAATGTTCTCCTCATATCTTCTCTAACCGATCCTGATCTTGACCTGGTATTACTTCTCGACCTTCTATTCTGCAACCTCATATTTTCCATTCTTAACTCATGGTTTTGCCTTGTTAAATTTGCACGTTCTTCCGCTTCTAACCGCCTTTCTTCATATATTGTTTGTCTCAATGCTTCTAACACTGCGATTTCTTCATTTCCATGAATTGTTTCTCCCATTTCTTCTCGATTTCTCTCCTCTTGTCCATTATTTATCAATTGTTGCACTTCTTTTCTTTCTTCCGTAGAATCTGATCTCCATGTATGCACACTCACCCTATCATAATCTATTACTCTATTCGGTCTTTGGTTGAATTGGTGGTTGAATTTGACCTTCTTCTCTATCTCTTGCGTTTATTCTTGATGGTTCACCTACTTCATTTCTCCTTTCTCCAGATAATCTCCTGCTTCTTCTAACAGTTGTTGGTTATTCTGATGCATTCCTTCTTCTAGCCATTTCTCAATTTCAGTAAGTTGTTGAAAATTATACGAAATTTCTTTCTTGTTACTCCTGATTCTTTCAATTCACAAGGTTGATCTCTACTCAATCCATGTTTCTAGCGCCATTATGTAGTTGCAGGAAATCCTACACTACACCCCTCACTAGAATATACATAATTAAGACATTATAAGATGAATGATTATGATTCTTATTGATTGAATACTTGAATCTTTACAATATGAAATGGAAATGAGTTATAGAATTACAATCACTCTAAAACTTTCTCTCTCCTAATGACTTGCTTAACAATTCAAAAAAGAACTCTCCTCCACACGAGACTTACTTAACCCTTTATATAGGGTAGTACATGAGTGGATGATGACTAAAAGTTGTCCTTTATTTCGGGAATGGCTTGCGAAATATCGCAAGCGTACATGTATTAATTCTCGCGACACTCTTAAACTTCGCCATATTTTCATATCTTCCTCATGCTCTGGCTGTCGTCATTCATTGCGTCATTTATTTTATTTCCCTGCGACTCCCTCGCGATGTCGCCATTTATTAGTCTCGCGAAATATTGATGTCGCGATATTCTGATCCTACATCTGGAAAATGATCGGTTTCACCAGACTTCTCAGCATGAAGATCAGTGTTACCAGATTTCTAAGGATCAGTGTTACCAGACTTCTCAAAGATGAGGATCGGTGTCGCCGAGACTTCTCAACATGAAGGCCAACGTTACCAGACTTCTCGTTCTGAATGCGCGCCAACCTTGTGAAAACATTCTCTTTCGGAATTCCCTGATTTCAAGCAAGGATCACTCTTAGAAGAATTTACTCTGGAGAAATGAAGGAATCAACAGAAAGATATTTAAATACCTGCATATTGGAGGAATTGAGGATCACCGAATCACATGCCTGCCTTTTAGATCTCTCTCCTTCTTGGGGACTGCAATCATCAGCTCTAGTCCGTTTGCCTGGGAGTGGCTTCAACCGGAAATGCTTATTCAAAACGTCAAAAGATGGCTCACCACGGGAATCTGTCACAACATCCTCCGAGAATTCCTGGAAAGCCAACAGTTGCTTCCTCCAAAATTCCTTATACTTATCGGTTACCACTGGGTTTCTCCCAATAGGCTAGAAGGGAAGACTTTGCAGTGCCAAGAACACGTCAGCATTAAAAATACCCGGGAGAAGTTCTTTCGGAGCCTCCGACGGACGGATAAATGGAACACCCTGGTCAAATCCCATTTGACGAGCAGCCCTGTCAATGTTGTACGGAGTCACGGTAAATGGTTCGTTAAATAGACACGGGATATATCCCGGAATGCAGCTGTGCAGATAAATAAGTTCTCCAAATTTCATAGTCTGGACATCGGTACACAACACAGAATCAGGACCGTCAGAAGCAATAGCAAAAGTCTTCGACTGAACAATGAAAGAGTGGATCGGCCCCCATGGACGAAAATCTACGGAAGACATATTGTCAAAGATGCCCACGAGTTTCACACCGGTTCTGGGACGCCTTCTCTGCCAACGGAGTATTCTCGAGCCACCATACAAACTTCTGAGCGAAGTTGCAGGAACAGGAGCATAACTTTTGAAATGTGCCCACAAGAATGCTCGAAGAAAAGCGAAGTGGACGTACGACTCCACCTTCTTATACCCGTTGGAAACATGCATGTCCATTGCTAAGGCGTCCAGGATGAGAATACGGCGATCCAAGGAACAAGGCACCTAAGGGAAGAACTTCACCTTTGCTAGCTTTATAGCAATCCTAACAAGGACACCTCTTATGGTCTTCTTTCCAACCGTCGTCAAATATATCTACGGATAGCCACAAAGACGAAATGCAATCACGCTCGAGCTCGTTTTCCAACTCCCCGATCCGGTTCGGGTCTGCAGGAGACCACTCCGATACCCACCAGGTGTAAAATCATCTTGTATCTTTTTTCTCCTCCTTGTCCAGATCGTCGAATTCTACCACCTTTTGGAGTATAGCATCATAATCACGATGTTCTGTGTCAGAAAGCTCGTAATAAAAACTTCCAGCGACAGGCAGGTTCATCAATGCAGCTACGCTTTCCAGAGTAATAGTCATCTCTCCCCATCTAGAAATGGCTATATGAGTAGAAGGGTGCCACCGAGAAATGAAAGTAATCAAGCCTGCAACGTCTTTCTTAATTTCAAGAGAAGTAGATGCCATGACCGCATTGAGGATTTACGCTTTGTTCAAATTAGCTTTAACATCCTTATTATTCAATATGCGTCTCATCCACCCTTCATAAGAACCCGGTGGAGTATGACAAATCTTGAAGTCGATAGGAGAAGGCGGATATTCATTTCTTCGAAGACAGAACCTCATCACAAGTGCCGAAGAAGAAGATGGATTAGCTTCCATATTTTCTGAACCGGAGAGCGGGGGACTATCTTGTGAAAGGGATGTTTCTAATGTTTGGAAAAGGCGAGGTGAACAACTCATCGACAATGTTCGTCATATCTTTGAAGTCGTCAACACTTCCTGACTTAGCACCAGCATTATCTCCAGAAGACATCTCAACAGGAGTTCTTTTCTTCATTCTACAATAAAAGACAGGAGTTAGTACTTGTATTAAAATGCGCGAGACGTGTAGTCACTCATGACAGAACACATATTCACGTTGGAATACACAAGGCCGGGATTGGGTCCAAACACCGGTATTGATCAAGTTACAAGTTCGGTATTGATCAAGTTTCAAGTCCGGTATCGCTCAAAGTTTCAAGTTCGGTATTGCTCAAGTTTCAAGTCCGGTGTTGGTCAAGGGCACAAGGCTGGTATAAAGGCGACATTCAGTCAGGCATACGCGGTATGAGACCCACGTTCAATCGAGCATGCATGGCGGGACCACATTTATTTGCACAACATGGTTCTCTTATGTTCATGGGAATCATGTTCACGAAATTCAAGCCGAATTTATTTCCAAGCTGCAACCTAAGAAGCTAGTTTTTGCATGCAACAACGAAAAAGGAAGCAGGACACAACATATTCATGGATTCACGGCTTGTTTTACTAAGCAATCCTAGCAAATATTTGCGTATCAATCTTGGTGGAAAAGCTAAGCATAATAGATATCTTGCAAAAGGTGTTTACCTAGCAAACTAGGGTTTTACCTTAAAAAAAAATGCTTACTTTGCTGCGGACGGACGGACGGCGAGCTCCGGCGGCGTTGGCAGCGGCGGTCGGCGGCGGCAGTGAATATCACGAACAAGAGCTGGCCGAACAAAAAAAAAACAAAAGTGTGTGAAGAAAAAGAAAAGGGTCGGTCCCTTTATAGACAAAAATTCGGAAGAATCCCAATAGAACAAGGATTCCTCTTTTGATTGAATTCCTCTTTTGCTTGGATTCCTCTTTTGATTTAAACACGCAAGGAAGGAAACTGGTCCCACCAAAGGATTCTGCGCTTGCACAACGGCGTTTACATGGGCAACTACTAGCGGTCAGTCAAAATTCCTCCGGGTAAACTTTCTTTATCCTGTTTTCTTCACATAAGTATGTCACCATCTCATGCCTACCCCACAATAGCGTAACCATTATGCGTTAGGCAGGGGACTTAATGTTGATGGTGGATTTTCATTTAAGGCTAAAATTGTAAAAGCCAAAATTATGCGCTAACATCTTGCAAAAGATAAAGCCATTAATAAGTGATGAATACTTCTTCACTTTACTAATTCACCTAGAATGGAGCATGTGGCAACAATCCCGATGATCTCAGTGAATTAAATACACGAAATTCATCCAGGTTGGAGCATGTGGCAACAATCCCATCTACCCTGTGAATTTACAACATTATTAATTCATGCATGACCAGCCTTGTATTACCTGTACTCATTATCGGTGCGGCATGACGACTGAGTGTTGTTCTCAGCAGAGCGACACGAACCTCCAAGCATAAATAATGAAGCATGTACGAAATACCCGTACAAGCTGCAACTTTCGGTGTGTTATACCAGCCCGATTGAGCATATTTGAATCTGGACTGTTCATATCAGTCTCAGAAACGATCACGACCGTCCAACTTCACCAGCATGATTGGATGGCTTAGATCGAATCAATGACCCCAAGCAGGTATTGCAATATTCACTACCGACCCAACGCGGGCCCCACATGGTCGGCCTCCCCAAAAGGGTGGCATAACTTTCCAAACCGTCCAAGCCAAAGCAGTATGGACGAAAAACCCTAAATTAGGGTTTGCGGCACATTACATGTGTCGCAAAATAGTCTCAACCATCCATCTTCGCAGGCATAGATGGAGGGTGTAGATGTAGATCCAAAGGGCCCATAGCATGTCAACGCGCTCACTGTAAGCACGCCTACACACATGACCGATCGGTCAGGACCAACCATGGCTGGTCGTTCCGGATCGTGCACCCAAAGTGGGCATGCCGCATGGCTGACAAAACCCTAATTAGGGTTTACATTGATCGCAAACGTCCGTTTTCTCCTGATCGAATGGAGGGTTTAGGAGTCGACTGAGCAGGTCCGGTGAGCATCAACATGATCAATGTGGACCCATCTATCTCCATACCCGATCGGCCAAGGCATACCATGCCTGGTCATTCTAATTTGCACGCCCAAACTAGCGTGGTCACACTTCCCAATCGCAAACTGATCTCGACCACTTAACTTCGCCGGACGAATTGAGTGGCTTAGATCATGTTCCTATGGGAAAGTAAGGTATAAGCATGAACACCAGCCTGCCACCTACACGCCGAACCAATCGGCCGGGACCGACCAAGCTTGGTCGTCCCGAAACGCGCGCCTGAAGAAGGCATGACGCGCGACATTTACGGCACCAAACTTCTGTTGTAAATCAATCTTGACTGCTCTTCTTTGCCGGACAAATTGAGCGGTCCAGATCACACTTTCACGGGACAATGAGGTATGGGCATGTATACCGGCATGCCGTCTACACGCATGCCCGATCGGCCATGCCAAAATTGTGTCCCAAGCTTGGATTCGACCAAGATGAAAAGTGGTGCTTGCGCACCTCTTCTAAAAACCTAATTCCACTAACGGTCGCATATGAGTGTATCAAAGATCATCTCGTCCGTCCAACTTCACCGGCTTGGTTATACAGCCCCGGTCAGGAGTTAATTGGTCAGTGAGGAGTCATGAAGATCACCACTCGTCACTCTACCACACCATGTGCATGGTCGGCCAAGGGAGAACTTTCTTACGCAACCTCCAAACCATCACATGAAGTAGGCTGGACATGAGGCTATTTTAAGACGCTCAAACATCGATGCTTCATGCACGCTGAATATACTCGATGCAAGACTCCGCATAGAATACACACGATACTTCACAAGTATCGATTTCCTAAATAACTTAGTTAATTAATCTAGCATTACATGCTACTTTCTCGTGGGTCCCACGATCCACACACTCGAGACATCAATCATGTCACAAACTGGGGGGATACATACTGGGGTATAGGTCTGGCGGTTTACAGCGTGCAGCGCACAACGTGATGAGTGCCAAATATTACATATTTCTACATCTTTTTATTGGCATTTAACTCATCTTTTGTGCACAGAAATCAGTTATTATCCCAAATTCTGTATTTTCCCTGTTTTCAAGGATAAATACTTGTATTAATTAATTTTGTGTTTTTAGGTAGTAAATAAAGTTCGGAGAAATTAAGGAGCCAAAAGAGCGAGAGAGAATTGAGACGAGCGTCTATGGAGCACAAAGCCAAATCCGCCGCGCGCATCACCGCAACCCAACAAAT
The DNA here is from genome assembly GCA_023531295.1 of Papaver armeniacum. Classification (NCBI taxonomy): domain Eukaryota; kingdom Viridiplantae; phylum Streptophyta; class Magnoliopsida; order Ranunculales; family Papaveraceae; genus Papaver; species Papaver armeniacum. The sequence continues at coordinate 88,533 of JAJJWW010012223.1, forward strand.
AGCAACCCATTTACAAGACATGGGCTCGAGCAATCCAAGACCCGGCCCATAACCCGATCCAAGCCCGTCTTATCCGAGCGTCGATTTGATCCATTTGCATCCGACGGTCGCATCAGCCCACGCATCGGTGTCTCCCGCATCCAACGGTCGCTCCATCCTTCTCATCACCACTCGCTGCATCCGCCTCACACCGAAACCATCTACACCTACACCCATCGACCAAACAACCCCTATTCTCATTTTTTCTTATCTCTTCTTCCCCGACATTTGCAGAGAACTTCTTCCTCTCCCGACCAAACTCTGAGCAGCCACCTTCTTCTACTCCGACCAGCCACCAACACAACCACCAGTACAGCCGCCTTCAGCCACCTCCTAATGTCTCTTTATCTCCTTCATAGCTTCTTACCCTAGAAGCTAAGGTTGAGATAGAAAGAGTTAGGGTTAGGGTTTCGTCAACAGCAGGGGGAACATCAAATTAATGGAGTTCAGAGACGAATTAGCAGAGGGAACAACAAATTCAGAGGTTTTGGGTGAGTGGGTCGCCATTTAATTTCCAAATTGAAGTGAACTAGGGTTTTGCATGTATAAATATGGTGAGGCAGTGTATGTGGGGGGGGATGCCTGGATTAGCCAGTGCACCAAACTTTAGTTTAAATTGTGTTTTAACTACTTCAATCATGTTTTAATTTACCTTACTAGGGTGTAGATGAAACCCCTAGTGTTATGTGAAGTAATCAATTTCTTAAGTTGTTCTTGATGTGTTATGATGTTCTAGGATAGGTAGTTAATTGATTGATCAAATGACCCTGTGATAAGTTGTACTGTAAGAAGACAACTTATACTAGGGGGAATTAGTTACATTAATTGACAAATCTTCCATCTGAGGCCTTCAAGGGAAGGTACAAGACACAATGAGAAGTTGAATTGCCTTAGCATAGGATTAGAGGGTGGAATCAACCATCCTAGTAATTCTCCAACTTGTTTACAATCTGTTTTTGCTGCCTTAGAATTACTATCACAACATCTTGTCGTATCGACTCAAAACAAACCCTTGTGTGTTATACTTCTCACCTGAAATCAGTTAGTGAAGCCCTTAAATCAACCTTACACACTCCATCTCCCTGTGGATTCGACCTGTACTTGCCCTGCCTCCAATAGGCACTGTGCACTTGCAGTTACACTGTAGGCATTGGCTTTTCACAGCCTACCAAGTTTTTGGCGCCGCTGCCGGGGATTTGGTAGTGTTGCTTTGTTGATTAATTTCTTTCTTCACTGAATTTCAGTTCACCCCTGTACATATGTGCTTTGAATTGTTGTTTGTAGTCCTTTATTAGTGTAACTTGACTGTTATTTTTCTATTCTTGTATCTTCTAGTGCATAGCGTTCACTCTATCATTGCATTGTAGTCAGCTTAACTTAATTGCATATCTGCATCATTACATTGTAATATAACTTAGTTGTAACTTCTCATGTACTTGCATTATTTCAGTTCTTTTTGTCAAAGTAAGCATCTTTACATCACTATCATCATTTGTAGCTAATCTCATTCTTTAGTATAGGTTGCTTTTTGTTTATTTTCTCGGTGGTGTGATTCTCTCATGTTTGTAGCCTTCTTGACTCAATAGTTTACCAATCTTTGGGTTGTAGTTCTTATCTGAAGCTTGTTATAACAGTGCAGCTTAGTTAATCCTTCTGTCTACATGCCCTGCATCTCATGCTTATAGCCATCATCATATATCCTGCATAATAAATCATCTGTCATTGTATTTTGCATGGTTTGTTGTAACATATTCTCATCACATCTTCGTGATAGTCGAAACTTGCAGTGGTGCATGCTACACTTCTGCAAAAGCCAAAGAAAGGGAAGACAAGGAGCAGAACAACATAGCCACTGTGGTTAAAACCGGTTGGTCATTTTCAAATACTTTTACACTTTATATCTGCATGAATGATCTGTGTGCAAGCATCTGAGAACTGGTTTTTCATCCTCAAAGACAATAAGCTGGTGATATTTGAGTTTTCCTTTGGTTAGATGGATTTATTATTAGCTATGCATGATCTGTGAAACTTGAATAGCATGCTGACCTGTGAATCTGTGAGCCATGCTTGCATGATAAATTAGTCACCTTGCTGAACAATCACCCCTGAGTCGATTGTAGATCACACAAGCATTACCCTGATTGCCTGATAAACCAGCTGCTTTGCTAAGTATTGATCCATACCTGAAATCCTTGTTTTTGTGTGTTCCGTGCTGTGAATCCTTGGCCTCGACAAGGCATGTGCTTAACTCCAGCCCCTGTAGCTGTGAGTTTGAGCTGCAACTTGGTTAGCCAAGTTTGCTGCAAGCCCTAGTTGCCATCAACTGAGTAAGTTGACTTCATCTGCCCTGTGCCTTGTGTGCTCTATTCAGTCAACTAAAGCTGTTAACAGCCCTGTGTGATCATCTGTGTGACCCTGTTGAGCCATCTACCTTATATTTTTGGTACATAAACCAGTGAAAATTGGGGTCAACTGACCCCGTTGACATCAACTCAGCCTGTTGATACCCTGTCAACCAACCCTGTTGATACTTTGTTTCATAGCAAGTATGATGTGAGAGAGTTGAACCCTTGCATCCGAGTAGTTTTTGATTTGCCGCCTAACTAAACACCGCTCATTCCCCGTGATAGTGCTAAATTCAAACCCCGCAACTCTTGAAAACATGCTCATACCTGCTAATAGCTTGCTCATCTATGCATCTGTTGTGCATCCGTGAATCTATCCATCTGTTGCATCTAACCTGTCACCTTTGTGCATAATCTGTGATAACCTTTGAAGCTTACCTGTGATCACCAAAACCCCTGCATATCTGCATAGCTGTGCATGATCTCTGAAGACTGAGGTCAACTGACCTTGTTGACACTCTGTGGCATGTTATAAAGTGCTGATATTGTTCATTTGCCGTTGCATCTGTGCATCATTGAATTATAGTGTGAATTGCTTGAACCACTGACAGCTATAATTTTTTGATTGTTGCTTTGCCTTAGCTAATTGCCATGAGTGCTTAAATCTGTGTACACAAATTCTTAGGCCAGCCTTCTAATCCTCATGAGCATTGTCTATCTGTATTGCCTGAGATTGAGAGTCATCATTTCATTTTTTTTTATAAGCATTAGTTCTCTGAGTGTGAATTTGTGTCTTGGCTGAGCAAAATACACCCCCAAAGGCAAAACCCTATGACATTTGAGTTATACATTGGTTAACTGACGGTTGTTAGCTGTGCTGCATTTGAATGACCATGAATCTCTGAATCTGCCTGTCTATTCTCTAAGCTTCATCTGTGGCCTAGCTTGTGCACTTGTTGATCATTTTGGGTGTTGTATAGTGTATGGCATGTATGTTAGGCTAATGCTGTTTTGTTTTGTGGCCAAATTGATTGCCTGGCATGATAGGATTTTGGACTGACAGTAGAGATGAAGAATCATCACATAGGTCAATTAGAGAGCTTGCTTATGGGCATGCTTCACACTATGAACCCCCCACAGATCATGATGTTAATGATTTTAGGGAGTATTATGAACCTTCTCAGGGCCCTGAACTTGAATACACATACCCTAATCATTATGCGCACATGTATCATCAACCGCCATGGGAGGTTGAACAAGGTTGTCCTCCAATGAACCCTTGTATGTAGTCGATAATGGAGAATATCAAACTCATAGAGAAAAACAATGCTAGGTTTGAATTACAAGCGTTGCATGATCATCCATATAGCAACATGTCTGAATTTCCCTTTGGTAGTGAACCTTGTGCACAACCATGTAATGAATATTCATATGAAACAAGGATACCCACTATTGAAGACTCGCCTTCCATTGAACATCTCAACATGATATTAAAAATGAACATGATTGAATTACAAAGTGAAGAATGGAAGGAATCTCATGATAGGATGTTTGTTGTCCCTAATAAAATAAATTTTGAAAATAGTGTTTCTATTCCTACTCATGCAACTGACACTGAATATGAACCTAATCTAGAAGTAAATGAGTACACTAGAAATGCTACAATTTTAAATAGGGAAATGCATTTTTGTTGTGATGATGATGATGATGACTATGTTATGATTGAAGAACATGATTATGCTGAACATATTGTGGAGCCTGTGGACTCAGAGACATTAGGCTTTGCTCCAACTTTCATGAATGAGGCTTCTTCTAAATCTGCAGATGCATGCGATGTTAACTATGAGTTAGGGTTTGAACAATTGTTCTGTGAAAGTGAGCATGTTATTCAACTTGCATCTGACCTAGGGATAGCTGAATTGTCTGTTGACACAGATGATTCAATGCATGTAATTGATGTGTCTAATTCTCGGCCTAGGTCACAGTGTGAAGTTTCTTGTGATCTCCCTATGCATGAAACTGAAGTTGTAGATGATGATTACGGACTGGGACTTGTCGAAATATTTTATGAACTGGTAGGTTTCTAAAGATAGTTTTCCTACGTGTTAAACTGCAAGTGCACAGTGCCTTTGGAGGCAGTGGCAAGCACAGGTCGAACCACAGAGAAATAGAGTGTGTGTGAATGATCAAAAGGCTTCTTAACTGATTTCAGGGAAGGTGGCACAAATATATGGGTTTGTTTAGTGTCTTTACGACAAGATGGAGGTTGTAACAATGAATTCAAGATGAAATATGGTAGGCTTGTAAAGATGTCTACGACTATGTCTACTGCAAGTGCACAGGCCTATTGGAGGCAAGGGCAAGCACAGGTCGATCCCACAGAGAAATGGTGTGTTATAGAGTTGATCAAGGGCTTCCTAACTGATTTCTAACAAGTATCACAAATGTTTGGTTGTTGTCGATGCGACTGAGTTGAATTGTGACTCTAAACTAAGGCAACAAAATAGATTATAACAAGTTAGAGAGCACCAGGGTGGTGAATCCACCTCTAATCTCATGTGAAGGCAATCTAACTTAAGCCATATTCTTGAGCTTTCCCATGAAAGTCTAAACTAGATGTTTATTAACTAGTTTTGCTAACTAACCCCTAGTATGAGCTGTCTTCTTACAAGATACTGACTCATCACATGCTCATAAGCTTCATTAGTTAACTACTAATCTTTCACAATATCACACAGCAAGAATAAAACCTAATGTAGATATGCTTGACATGAAAATCAAGGGTTTTATCAACACCCTGGTAAACTAAATTAGAACATATTAAAACAAAATACAAATCAACTACAATTGGTGCTCTGGCTAGCCCAGGCATGCCTTCAAACAAACACTCATAAGCCTATTTATACCAGCAAATACCAAACCCTAATTCTCTTCAAAACAGAAAATAAATGCAAACCCATTCGCCCATACCCTCTGAATCATACTCTCATCTGTCAATTCGTCTCAGAGCTCCATGCGTGGTTGTTGGAGAAACCCTAGTTCTAACTTATCTCTAATCTAGCTTCTAAGGTAAGGAGAAGCTATGAAAGAGATAAGTCGAAGTAGGGAGATGGCGGAGCAGTGGCCGATGGCGCCGGTGCGGCTGTGGGTCTTTGGTGTCGGGGAAGGAGATGGTGGTGATGGCTCGCACTGTCAGGGGAGAGGGAGGAGGAAGAGAATGGGTTTTCTACGATGGTGTCGGAGAAGAAAGAGAAGATGGAAGAGAAAATGGATTTGGCCGATTGGGTATATGTGTAGGTGATTTTTCTTTGTGGAGCGGGGGCATCGAGTTTTGATGGGAAGGACGGAGCGAGCATAGGATGCATAGGATGGAGATCTCAACGGCTCGGGGTGATGTGCGGTTTTGGTGTTGAGCGGAAGCAAGAAGAATTGATGTGAGAAAGGCAGCGAGCGTTGGATGTTGAAGGAGCAAACTGGACGGCTCGGAGGGAACGGGTTCGGGTCGGGTCGTGGCTAGCTCAAGCCCATGTCTTGTAAATGGGTTGCTACTTGTTGGGTTGCAACCGATGCGCGCGGGCTTTGGCTTTTTGATCCATAGACGCTTGCCTCCAATTTTCTGCTCTTTTGGCTCCTCCATTTCTCCGAACTTTATTTATTATCTAAAAACACAAAATTAATTAGTACAAATATTTATTCTTGAAAACAAGGAAAATACAGAATCTGGGATAATATCTGATTTCTGAGCACAAAAGATGAGTTAAATGTCAATAAATAGATGTAGAAATATGCAATATTTGGCACTCATCAAATACCCCCAAACCTGAATTTTACTTGTCCTCAAGTGAAACAGAGATTAGGAAATCCTAACTATACCACTGTCGCAGGTCTCTCGAATGCATTTAGCGTATGCACTAAGCCTTTAAACCCCTAGTTGTCCCTAGTGGACGAGTTGTAGTCTCGTGAGGGTTTACCAGAGGTGTACCCAAAAACCTTCTCCAACTTCGAGTGTAAAAGAGTCTCAAGCATCCAAGGAGCTATGAGGACATAGAGTTTCAAAGCATGCTAGTAACAAGAAGTTAGAACTACCAAAGAACGCATTCTCATCCTTAAGTCCGAGCGAGAAATAACCATACCATATGAAAGAATTCGGATTCGATTGTGATCATAAGCCTCGACTTCTGCCTCACCATTAGGGTTTTATGATAATTACACTCAAAAAGATCGCTTTTTTAGTCTCTCATGTGTGCAGCGCAGGAATAAAGAGAGAAATCCGCACACGTTGAAGGTAAGAAGGATAACCTTCCGAAATAATTTCTGGAGACTCCACAGAAGTGTGGACAAAAAGAATCTTTTCTGATGATCTCTAAGAAAGGAAATCAACCATTAGCAAGGATGGGAGTACTCACTTACCTTCTCACCCGATCGACACTTAATATCACTCTCTCAGCATTCATTGAAACGTCTTCAATCTTCGGTCTTCGGTCTTCGGTCTTCAAATGTTGATGACGAACTTCTGAACTTCACAAAAACTTGACAAATTTTTTTTTTTTTTTTTTTTTTTGAGACTCACATGAAATGAAAATAACAATAAAACTTGTATTGTCTTGATTTCATAAACTTCACTAATTCTCATCCTATTTTCTTTTCTTTTCTTTGTTGCACGTAAACCTTGGACTATTTCAACTTTTCTTCAAATATTCTGATGATTCTCCGCTTGTTGACGATGATGTGTTTCTATGAATGTGTTGATTGAGAGGGAGAGAGTGATGCTAACTGCAAATCGGTATTTAGAGGAAGTTTTCATCTTTAAACGTCACCCTCATGATTGACGGAATTAGCATTCAAGAGATCAAAAATAGTCTTTGAAAGTGGTGCGAAGTTGGGTAGCTCACCATTCCTACCCGGAATTGACGTACGGTGACACACACTCTAATGACCTTTTCTAGAAAGTTACAAAGAGTGAAGGTCGGTACCTCGCTTGATGTAAAATGGGTAGTCTCCACTATGGGTGATCACAATTCTACTACCGAATATCTAAACAACACCTAATTCGCCCTCCGGTATGGTTAAATCCGACTTTAACGCTCTAATCAACTAAGAAACCCGATTGCGTTCTCCAGTACTTCCAAGTTCTGTTATTTTGGTCAGACTCTCTATGTAAACATGCCTAGAAGCATGCTAGTGACTCTAAAATCTCTAAAAGTTTGAGGTTTTTATTTACAAAGAGTTTTGATTTTTTTTTTTTTTTTTTTTTTTTTTTTTAACAAAGACTAAAAACAAAGACTAAAAACTCTACATGCAAATGCACCCCCAAACCTAAATCAAACATTGTCCTCAATGTTTCAACAGATAATAAACAGTCACATACCATGAGAACTATGCTGATAAGAGAAAAGGGAAGAGATTACTGGGATGTCGGCGGGAGCAAGGTTAGAGCTTCATTTGTCAAGGCTAGAATCCAACATTCTCAGTGGAGATCATATCGGATTAGCATAATATATGCGCAAGAAGACTCAACCGATTCAAGAAAGAAAATTTTAACAAGTCCTACTGGATTATATACAATGAAAATTCACCATATACCAACAATCTAAAGAGTTGAGGATCAACCCAAAAGACGATATGTACAAACATCAACAACCTTACACAAATATAACATGAGAGTGCAGGTAAGATTGCATATGTGAACAAGTTACCCCCAAACCTAAACTTGTCAACAGATGTGTTTTTGAGCACAAAATCTTGCAAAATTAAAGGTACATCATGCACTAGGTCTAACTCAAAATGAGTTTTGCTAAGAACAGGCAGACATACACATTCCAACTGTGGCTCCTTAAAAGTGTTATACTTTGATGCAAAATAGTCCAAGAGGACTTGGGAAGCACAAAGCTCTAGGCCTAAATTAGGCATTTTCAGAAAAGTTGGTTTTGCAATTTTGTTACAAACTACACCTATGTTTGGTGGAGGAGTTTCAATCTGTGCCTTAGGAGAGAGATTAGGTACATCTAAGTTGTTTTCATGTATAAGATCATTTGCACCATCACACACTTTCCTAAAGTCAGACAAAGGTAAATCATGCTCACTTGCATAAATAATTCATCAATCTCCATGTCATAATCATCAGAGGAGGCAACATATTGTGACATGGGCGGGGAATCGACACAAAAATAATATCATGATCCAAAAGAACATTAGTGTCAACAGAAGATTCATCCTTTCTTAAGTCACAAACAAATTGTGTATCATGCTCACTTTCACTGAAGAATTTCACAAACCCAAACTCAGAGTTAACATCACATGTATGAATGTTAGAAGAAGTATCATTCATAGGGTTCACAGAAGAGACGCCTAACGTCTCTGAACCCAAAGATTCCACCATATTTTCAGCATGCACATGCTCTTCTAACATATCATATTCATCATCATCATCATCATAACAAAAATGCATTTCCCTATTCAAAATTGTAGCATTTCTAGTGTACTCATTTACCTCTAGATTAGGTTCATGTTCGATTGTCATTTTGCATGAGTAGGAATAGAAACACTATTTTCAAAATTATCAGGAATAACAAACATCCTATCATAAACTTCTTTTCAATCTTTATTTTGTACCTCAATCAGGTTCATTTGAAGAATCATAGTGAGATGTTCAAGTGAAGGGGAGTCCTCACTAGTGGGTATGCATGTTTCATATGAAGGATCATTACATGGTTGTGCACATGGTTCACTAGAGAAGGGATGATCATGCATTTTCCAACCAAGTATATCCTTGTTTTGCTCTATGAGCTTTTCCATTAGTGACTGCATACAAGGGGTTGGGGGAGTATAAAATTGTTCAACTTCCCACTGTGGTGAATGGTGAAACATGTGTGAAGAATGACTAGGGTATGTGAAGTCAGGGTCAGGGCCCTGAGAAGGTTCATAATATTCCCTAAAATCACTATGGTCTGTGGGGGGTTCATATTGTGAAGCATGCCCGTAAGCAAGCTCTCTGATGGATTTGTTTTCATCCCCGATTTGCCAGCACCAAAATCCTGACATGATCTAGCAACTCAATGTGAATTCAAAAAGAAGCAGCCATAGCTTAGCACACATCAAGCATGTTAACAATCAACACGAGAGAAGCAAGAACACACTAATTCCAAATGCAAGCCCAAAAGATTGCTTTTTGTTGATGTAAGGCCCACTGATTATGTGGGTTCCACCAATTGTTGGCACGGCCAGTCAAGTGCGGCCCGAGTTATAATGCAAGCCTAGTGCACAAAGTGGGCTTAGTTTGGTTTATGCAGAGCCCAGGTTGTGTGCGATTTTGTTGCACAATGGGTCTCAACCGGGTAATGTAAGGCCCAGGTTATGTGCAGTTTGCACAGCCCAGTTTATGTGGGAGGCTTAGCGGGTGTGGGTTCCAGCCCAGTTGTAAAACACAATTCACAACAAAAATCATACACAAATTCTAGCACACAGGGGTGCTTTGGCGAGTGCAGAGCATAGGAAAAACAACAATTGTGTAAAAATGCACAGGGCAGCTCATGCAAAAGACAAGCTCATGCAAGTCACAAAGACGGCTCAAAGCTATGTGTTGGTTGTGTGCATAGAGTAATACAAAGACAGGTCTGTTTAGCAAAGCGCAAGAAACTCACAAAAATTGTATGAGGTGCTCAAGGTGCAGCATATGCAGGTTTTGTGCGTGGCATACAAATGAAATGCTAATGCAACTCAGTCGCTCAATAATCACTCAAATAGCTCAAGGTCATGCACAGATCACAGATGTTGTTACACAGATGTACTGATTAGCAGATGCAACAGTAAATGAACAATGCAACAGCAGATGACTAATATTTGGCAGACCACAAAGTGTCAACAGGGTCAGTTGACCCCTCTGTTCACAGATGTTTGCACAACAATTGCAGGGCAGATGCACAGAGCACAGTTTGATGTTTGCAGGGCCAGTTGACAGGGTTTCAATAGGCTTGCAGGCTTAACAGATCAAGGTATGCAAAGGTACACGGCAATTGTGTCAACTCACTCAGTTGACTTCACTTGGGTTTCAGCCTAACTTGGGCTATCCAAGTAGCAGCTCACACTCAATAGCTTCAAAATGGAGTTAAGCTCGGGCAGAGATGAAACTAAGGGGTTATAGCACAAGACACAGTGATGATTGCTTAGTAAGTTAGCTAGTGCATCATGCAAGCATGGATTTCAGGTATGGAGCACACTTAGCAAAGTAGCCGGTTTATCAAGCATTCAGCTAGCAACTTATTCACTTAATCAGTCCATAGTTATGCAAAGCTTAGCTATATGTCGCACAGCAATTAGTTCAGCAAGCAAGGATTCTATTGGGATTTCACTGATAGAATATTCAGCAGGGCAGTACTCTGCTAGTTTCACCAATCATGCAATGCACACAGATCATTCATGCAGGTATAGATTATAACAGGATTTGAGAATGACCAACCGGTTTAAGCCACAATGGCTATGCAGTTCTGCTCCCTGTCTTTCTTTTCTTTGCTTCTGCAGCAGTGTAGCATGCACCTGTGAGCTCAAAGGAGAATTTTAGTTCTCATAAGTGTGCATGCAAAGCAAAGAATTCAATAGTTGATAGTTGCTTATCACTGATAGTTAACAACTAGAGTTAAATGACATAAGATGTGAACTGCAATGAGGTGTTAACTGAAGGTTTACAGCTTGTACAAGGTGATGTGAATGGCTATTTGACTGATTGGGATCAAGAGTTACAAGGCAATGATGCTTATAAAGTTGTAGCTCGAGATCAAAAATCTCGGATGCAAAGTGAGTGCAAGCTACAAATGAGTTATGCTGGTACAGAGCATGAGATAAATGGAGCTAACAAGAGTAAAAGAAAATCTAAGTTATACTAACAATGCAAGACTACAATGCAAGACTACAATGCAATACTACAATGCAAGACTACAATGCAATATACACAGATAGACAATTAAGAGATGAGATGTAAGCAAGTAAGAAGCACTAATAGAAAGAAATACAAGAAGCAAGGATGTAAAGTTGCAAAAATAGAAAACCTCAGCTAAGTTACACTATCAACAGGGGATAACAAAGATGATTTCAACACATATATACAAGACTAACTGAAACCAGTAGAGTTAGCAAATGATCTATACAGCACATGCCAAGTCCCCGGCAGCGGCGCCAAAAACTTGGTAGGCTTGTAAAGATGCCTACGACTATGTCTACTGCAAGTGCACAAGCCTATTGGAGGCAAGGGCAAGCACAGGTCGATCCCACAGAGAAATGGTGTGTTATAGAGTTGATCAAGGGCTTCCTAACTGATTTCTAACAAGTATCACAAATGTTTGGTTGTTGTCGATGCGACTGAGTTGAATTGTGACTCTAAACTAAGGCAGAAAAATAGATTATAACAAGTTAGAGAGCACCAGGGTGGTGAATCCACCTCTAATCTCATGTGCAGGCAATCTAACTTAAGCCATATTCTTGAGCTTTCCCATGAAAGTCTAAACTAGATGTTTATTAACTAGTTTTGCTAACTAACCCCTAGTATGAGCTGTCTTCTTACAGGATGATACTCATCACAAAGCTCATAAGCTTCATTAGTTAACTACTAATCTTTCACAATATCACACAAAGAAGAATAAAACCTAATGTAGATATGCTTGACATGAAAATCGGGGTTTCATCAACACCCCGGTAAACTAAATTAGAACATATTAAAACAAAATACAAATCAACTACAATTGGTGCTCACAGCTAGCCTGCATGCCTTCAAACAAACACTCATAAGCCTATTTATACCAAAGAAATACCAAACCCTAATTCTCTTCAAAACAGAAAATAAATGCAAACCCATTCGCCCATACCCTCCGAATCATACTCTCATCTGTCAATTCGTCTCAGAGCTCCATGCGTGGTTGTTGGAGAAACCCTAGTTCTAACTTATCTCTAATCTAGCTTCTAAGGTAAGGAGAAGCTATGAAAGAGATAAGTCGAAGTAGGGAGATGGCGGAGCAGGTGCTGATGGCGTTGGTGCGGCTGTGGGCTGGCCGGTGTCGTGGTAAGGAGATGGTGGTGATGGCTCTGCACTGTCAGGGAGAGGGAGGAGGAATAGAATGGGTTTTCTCTGATGGTATCGGAGAAGAAAGAGAAGATGGAAGAGAAAATGGATTTGGCCGACTGGGTATAGGTGTAGGTGATTTTTGTTGTGGAGCGGGGGCATCAAGTTTTGATGGGAAGGACGGAGCGAGCATAGGATGCATAGGATGGAGATCTCAACGGCTCAGGGTGATGTGCGGTTTTGGTGTTGAGCGGAAGCAGCAAGAATTGATGTGAGGAAGGCAGTGAGCGTTGGAAGGAGCAAATCTGACGGCTCAGAGGGAACGGGTTCGGATCCGAGTCGTGGCTAGCTCAAGCCCATGTCTTGTAAATGGGTTGCTACTTGTTGGGTTGCAACCGATGCGCGCGCTGGGATTTGGCTTTTTGCTCCATAGACGCTTGCCTCCAATTTTCGCTCTTTTGGCTCCTCCATTTCTCCGAACTTTATTTATTATCTAAAAACACAAAATTAATTAGTACAAATATTTATTCTTGAAAACAAGGAAAATACGTAACTGGGATAATATCTCGATTTCGAGCACAAAAGATGAGTTAAATGCCAATAAATAGATGTAGAAATATGCAATATTTGGCACTCATCAAAATACAATTAATGAGTATAAAGGGTACTAGGATTATCAAATCCACCACTAATTCATGTTATGGGATTCAACTAGTTTGAGTGTTTTGTTCCTGTGACAGACAAGGATAATGTGTCAAGTTAATCACTCATCTAAGGAGTTTCACCAAGTGATACTTCAATTATCACCTAAAGTACTAACCCCAGAGCACTAAGTGTCTAATTAAGCACAACTAGTCAAGGGAATTAGCAACTATCTCTAAGGCTTGAGTGAAGCATGCACAACACGCTTTTTTAGCCTAACTACAATGGATACAAGGCATTCATTGTGAGAGTAAAGTGTTGTATACTAGAATTGAAGATATCTTATAATTTAAGCATGCAAAAACAACTCAAACACAGTTGAACCACAGAACTGAGAATCAGGGTTTCATTTTAAATCCTAGCAGATTAACTTAAAACATCATAAACATGATAACATACAACTGAAATTAAACTATAATATGAACCCTAAAAACTGACTGTCTCTCTCCCACATTCAATAATAACAATCTATACCTCACAAAACACTCAAAACTTACAATTAATGCTGACCCCAACCTCCTTCCTCCTCTGAATCGACCATGCATGGGTTGTTGGAGAAACCCTAGCTCTAATTATCTCTAACCTAGCTTCTAGGGTATAGAGAAGCTATGAAAGAGATAACTCGAGAGAGGGAGGCGGAGCAGGTGGCTGATGGAGTTGTTGGTGCAGGTGTCAGTGGATGATGGAGGTGGTGAGGTAGTGTCTCTGCAACTGGTATGGGTGAAGGAAGGGGGGAGGTAAGGTTTCTCTGAAACTGTCGGGAGAGAAGAAAGAGAATGAAAGTGAGAAATGGGATGTTTGGTCGATGGGTGTAGGTGTAGGTGGATGTGGTGTGAAGCGGGTGCGGCAAAGTTTTGATGTGTAGGGTGGAGCGACCATCGGATGCGTGGGAACTCGATACGTGGGCAGATGCGACCGTAGGATGAAAATGGATCGAATCTAACGGCTCCGAATGGACGGGCTTGGATCCGGTTCGTGGGTCGGGTCTTGGATAGCTTGGGCCCATGTCTTGTAGATGGGTTGCTCCTTGTTGGGTTGCAAACTGCGCGCGCGCCTTTGGCTTCCCGTTCCATAGACGCTCTTCTCCAATTTTTCGCTCTTTTAGCTCCTCGATTCTCCGAACTTTATTTACTACCTAAAAACACAAAATTAATTAGTACAAATATTTATCCTTGAAAACAAAGAAAATACGTAACTGGGATAATATCTCGATTTTCGAGCACAAAAGATGAGTTAAATGCCAATAAATAGATGTAGAAATATGCAATATTTGGCACTCATCAAATACCCCCAAACCCGAATTTTACTTGTCCTCAAGTGAAACAGAAATTAGGAAATCCTAACTATACCACCGCCATTTGGTCTCTCGAATGCATTTAGCGTATGCACTAAGCCTTTAAACCCCTAGGTGTCCCTAGTGGACGAGTTGTAGTCTCGTGAGGGTTTACCGAGAGGTGTACCCACAAAACCTTCTCCAACGTCGAGTGTAAAAGAGTCTCAAGCATCCAAGGAGCTATGAGGACATAGAGTTTCGCATGCTAGTAACACGGTTAGAACTACCAAAGAACGCATTCTCATCCTTAAGTGCCGAGCGAGAAATAACCATACCATATGAAATAATTCGGGTTCGATTGTGATCATAAGCCTCGACTTCGCCTCACCAATAGGGTTTTATGATAATTGCACTCAAAAAGACCGCGCTTTTTAGTCTCTCATGTGTGCAGCAGGAATAAAGAGAGAAATCCCGCACACGTTGAAGATGAGAAGGATAACCTTCCGAAATAATTTCTCGGAGACTCCACGAGTTGTGGATAAAAAGAATCTTTTTCTCGATGATCTCTAAGAAAGGAAATCAACCATTAGCAAGGATGGGAGTACTCACTTACCTTCTCACCCGATCGGCAATTAGTATCACTCTCTCAGCATTCATAGAAACGTCTTCAATCTTCGGTCTTCGGTCTTCAAATGTTGATGACGAACTTCTGAACTTCACAAAAACTTGACAAACATTTTTTTTTTTCATTTTAACTTAATACATGAAATGAAAATGACAATAAAACAATAAAAATCAATTTTACACAACTTGTATTGTCTTGATTTCACAAACTTCATTAATTCTCATCCTATTTTCTTTTCTTTTCTTTGTTGCATATAAACCTTGGACTATTTTAACTTTTCTTAAAATATTCTGATGATGCTCCGCTTGCTGAAGATGATGTGTTTCTATGAATCTGTTGATGTTGTTGAGAGGGAGAGAGTGATGCTAACTACAAATCGATATTTAGAAGGAGTTTTCATCTTTAAACGTCACCCTCATGATTGACAAAATTATCACTCAAGAGATCAAAAATAGTGCTGAAAGTGGTGCGAAGTTGGGTAGCTCACCATTCCTACCCGGAATTGACGTACGGTGACACACACTCTAACAGCTTTTCTAGAAAGTCACAAAGAGTGAAGGTCGGTACCTCGCTTGATGTAAAATGGGTAGTCTCTACTATGGGTGATCACAATTCTACTACCGAATATCTAAACAACACCTAATTCGCCCTCCGGTATGGTTAAATCCAACTTTAACGCTCTAATCAACTAAGAAACCCGATTGTGTTCTCCAGTATTTCCAAGTTCTGTTATTTCGGTTAGACTCTCTATGTAAACATAGCTAGAAGCATGCTAGTGACTCTAAAATCTCTAAAAGTTGGAGGTTTTTATGCAAGTATTTACAAAGAGTTTTTTTTTTTTTTTTTTTTTTTTTTTTTTTTTTTTTTGAGAATCTAAGACTAAAAACTCTATATGCAAATGCACCCCCAAACCTAAATCAAACATTGTCCTCAATGTGTCAACAGATAATAAGAATTCAAAAGGTCACATGCCACGAACTATGTTGAGTAGAGAAAAGGGAAGAGATTACCGGATGTACAATGATGTTGCTAATCCAATGGAGGATGAATTCTTTGAAAGCAAACAACCAGAGTGCAAGACAAAAAGGTTGGTTAGCACAAATAAGAGCTATGCAAAAAGAAAAAGAAAAGGGACAGAGAATGGATTGTTAGTCCATATGTATGTACACAAGTGAACTAGTCTAGTCCACATAGATGGGGTCTTCCAAGTCGACGGTCTCAACTTCTGGTGGAAGATGCTCCAGAAATGGTTTCAGTCTTTGACCATTGACTTTGAAGATGTTCTTGGTTGCTGGGTTTTCAATTTCAACGGCTCCATGGGGAAAAATGGTACGTACCACGAATGGTCCTGACCATCGAGAACGTAGCTTTCCTGGAAACAAATGCAATCGAGTGTTGTACAATAAAACTTTCTGACCTGGTATGAAGGACTTGCGCAGAATGCGCTTGTCATGAAACACTTTCATTCTTTATTTGTACGTTTTGGCACTATCATATGCATCATTTCTCAATTCTTCTAACTCATTGAGTTGAAGTTTCCTATGGGTACCAGCCTTATCAAGATCAAAATTCAACTTCTTCACAGCCCAATATGCACGGTGTTCTAACTCAACAGGTAGATGACATGCTTTACCGTACACAAGTCTGTAAGGAGACATCCCTATGGGAGTCTTGTATGCAGTTCTATAGGCCCACAAAGCATCATTTAAGCGCAAAGACCAATCTTTCCTAGAATGATTGACAGTCTTTTCAAGAATATGCTTAATTTCCCTATTAGAAACTTCTACTTGGCCACTGGTTTGAGGATGGTAAGGTGTTGCTACCTTATGAGTGATTCCATACTTGCGCACTAGTGATTCAAAGGATCTATTGCAAAAATGACTACCTCCATCACTGATTATTGCTCTAGGGGTTCCAAAACGGGAGAAAATGTTTTCCTTAAGAAAAGAAAGAACAACTTTATGGTCGTTGGTTTTGGATGCAATGGCCTCTACCCACTTAGAGACATAATCAACAGCAACAAGAATGTATAACTTACCTTCAGAGTTAGGAAATGGACCCATGAAATCAATACCCAAAACATCAAACAACTCAACAATCAAAATGGGTTGTAAGGGCATCATGTTTTTTCTAGAGATACTTCCTAATTTCTGGCATCGGTCACAAGCAACACAAAAAGCATGGCAATCCTTAAACAGTGTTGGCCAATAGAAACCGCTTTGCAAGATCTTTGCAGTAGATTTTCTTGGCACTGAAGTGGCCTCCACATGCATGGTCATGATGAGAAAGAGATGACGTCCCTTTGTTCAGAATTGGGGACACATCTCCTAATGATTTGGTCTTGGCAAGACTTAAATGATATGGGTCATCCCAAAGGAAATGTTTAACTTCACCAAGAACTTAGAACGGTCTTGTTTAGACCAATGCAAGGGCATTCTACCCGTAGCAAGGTAGTTCACAATATCAAAGAAACCATGGCATTTCGAGACACAAGCATCAATTGCTCATCAGGGAATGACTCCCTAATTAGCACAGATTCATCGCCAGACTTCAACATTCAACCTAGACAAGTGATCAAAGAACAACATTTTCTCGACCCTTTCTTATCTCGAATTTCGAGGTTAAACTCTTGTAGCAAGAGTATCCATCGAATTAGACGAGCCTTAGCATCGTTTTTAGACAAAAGATATCTCAATGCAAAGATGGTCGAATATATGATGACCTTAGACCCTATCAAATAAGATCTAAACTTATCTAATGTAAACACGACAGCTAGCAACTCTTTCTCGCTTGTGGAATAATTCGGCTTGAGCATCATTAAGTGTTTTACTAGCATAGTAGTTCACATAAGGGAGTTTTTCTACTACTGGCCCAAAACAGCTCCTACAAAGATAGTCGACGCATCACACATAATCTCAAATGGTAATGTCCAAATGTGGTCCGACTATTGGGGAAGATGTAAGGAGAGCTTTCAGTTGCTCCCATGCTTCTTTACAAGCATCATCAAAGACAAATGCAGCATCTTTTGCAAGAAGATTACACAAGGGTCTTGAAATTTTACTAAAGTCTTTGATGAATCGGCGGTAAAAACCCGCATGGCCTAAGAATGATCTTATGTCCCTCACAGAACGAGGTTGAGGCAAGAGTTGAATGAGATCAACCTTGGCTTTGTCTACTTTTATGCCTTTTTCCGAGATAATATGCCCTAGAACAATGCCTGGAGTTAACCATGAAATGACATTTTTCCCAATTCAAAACCAAATTCTTTTCCTTACACCTAATCAAAGACACAAGTGAGGTGATGCAAACACTCATCAAAAGAAGACCCAAACACAGAAAAATCATCCATGAAAATTTCAAGAAACTTATCTACCATGTCAGAAAATATGCTCACCATGCAACTTTGAAAAGTGGCGGGTGCATTACACAACCCGAAAGGCATACGACGGTAAGCAAATGTTCCATAAGGACAGGTAAATGTGGTCTTTTGTTGGTCTTCGGGTGCTATGTGAATTTGGTTGTAGCCAGAATAGCCATCTAAGAAACAGTGAGTGACTATGTTTTGCTAACCTTTCCAAAGATTTGGTCAATGAAGGGAAGGGGAAAATGGTCTTTCTTTGTTATTCGTGTTCAGTGTTCTATAATCAATACAAACTCGCCACCCTGTGGTCACACGGGTGGGAACAAGTTCATTCATCTCATTTTGAACTACAGTAATGCCAGACTTTTTGGGTACTACCTGAATGGGAGTGACCCACCGCTATCGGAACTCGGGTAAATGATACCCGCATCCAAAGAAGTTTCAAGATCTCACCCGGACAACATCTCTCATGTTGGGGTTAAGTCTCCTTTGCATTTCTCTAGATGGTTTAGTGTTCTCCTCAAGGTTTATGTGATGCATGCAAATTGTGGGACTTATACCCTTAAGATCGGAGATGGTCCAACCTAAGGCTCCTTTATGTTCTTTAAGTACTTCTAAAAGTTTACTTTCCTGTTTTGTGTTTAAACATGATGCAATAATCACAGGCAAAGTATCAGAAGGACCTAATAAAGCATACTTCAAAGTATCAGGTAATGGTTTCAAATCAAGCTTAGGTGGTGTATCAAGAGGTGGGGCAGATTTGGAATCAGAGAGTGGAAGTGGTTCCACTGCATTCTGCCATTTAGCAATATCCATGGGTGGCACAAACTCTAGCAAAGAGTGGACTTCACTAATGTATTCAGAATTGAAGAGATCTAAGTCAAAATTATCTAAACATGCTTGCACAGGGTCCACAGATAAGATGTCAGACAATGAGTCTTGAATCAGACTCTCAATCATGTTAACCTCGTGCAATTCATCATCATCACACTCTATGGGTTGTTGATTCACACGAAAGACATTCATTCTACGGTCATGTTGCCAAAAGACAAATTCAATATCCTCGCTACGACAATTTATGATAGCGTTTGACGTTGCCAAGAAGGGACGTCCTAAGATAACGGGAATATGATTTTCGGTATTTTGCACAAAGTTGAGTATCTTACACAATGAAGTCTACGGGAAATAAAATTTATCAACCTTGATTAGCACATCTTCAACGATACCACGGGGATTTTCACAGATCTGTCCGCTAATTGTAGCGTAACGGGGTAGGTTGCAATTCCCAAGACCTAACCGCACATACGAGAATATGGCGTAGATTCACACTAGCTCCTAAGTCCAATAAAGCTTTTTCGATTGTATGATCACCTATAGTACAAGAGATAGTTGGGCTACCCGGTCTTTAAACTTAGGTGGGGTTTTGTTTTGAATAATTGAACTTACTTGCTCGGTGTGAAAGGCACGCTTATGCACATGAAGCTTTCGCTTTTGTGTGCACAAAGTCCTTCAAAAACTTAGCATAGGCGGGTATTTGCTCGATTGCTTCGAGAAATGGAATGTTTATGTTAACTCTTTTGAACATTTCCAAAATCTCGTTGTATTGGTACCCCCTTCATTGCACCAACCGTTGTGGAAATGGAGCAACAGGTACATGACTTGGCAAATGAACATATATATCAAGTAGGACTCTTGGTTTTATCAACATGCTCGATTCTTTCTCTACGGTAGATATTTTCTCGTGGTGTTGTGTGTACTTGGGGAGTCCGATGGAGACTCGCTTGACGGTGGTACACCTACATTGTTCTCAACAACTCTACCACTACGGAGAGTGGTGACAAGATTCGCATGACTATGTGAAGTTTCATTGCGAGTAGAGGAGCCCGCTTGAAACACATTCTTTGGATTTTGTTGGGGTTGACTAGGAATTTGCCTTTTCTCTCTCATTCAATGCATCACAGATTTGACCCATTTTAAGTTCTAGACTTGTGAAACGTTGGTCGGTTGTTTTCTTAAGTTTTGAAAGATTTTGGGTTAACATAACGACACGTCTTCAAAGCTAGGCTTTTTCTCTACAGTGGTACCGAGGGTGTGGTTGTACTTGGGGGTTTCTAGGATATGAGTATCCTTGGTTGTTATTTGTTGGTCCCCTTGTACGGGTCCTTTAGACCATGAGAAGTTAGGGTGATTCCTCCACCCTGGGTTGTAGGTTTGAGAATAAGGGTTGTTCTCTTGCCTATGGTATAATGCATTGGCTTGCTCGGTTTTGGACTCTTGAAATGCATGTAAGTCCGGGACAGCTGTCCACTAAGTGGTCGAGCTATGGCATGCGGCACAAGTGGCCATTTCAATTTGGTCACGGAGAGTAGGGGCATTAGATTTTACATTCTTTCGCAACTCAAGCATTTCTATTCTCCGGGCCAAAGATGCCATTTTTGCATTTCCTCAAAGTCGACTCGATTCTATGAACGTTACCCTGTGGGTAGTCCTTTTCGTTTCACGGATGGACTCCCACCGTTGAGTCTTTTCGGCGACTTCGATTAAGAAAGTCCAAGCCTCATCAAGCACTCTTGTCAATAAATGCACCATTGCACATTGACTCGACCGTGGTTCGGTTCTAACATCTAGACCCTCATACAAGATTTGCACGAGTCTCCATTTTTCAAAACCATGGTGGGGACATTGGAGTAATAATTCATTTAATCTCTTCAAGTACTTTGCTAGAGTTTCGTCTTCTAATTGCACAAAACCATTTAGACTTTGGCGAATTGTCGCCGTCTTATGGTTTGGGAAAAACTTTTTGAAAAACTCTTTTGTGAGGTCATCCCATGTTCTAATGGACTGTGGTTGTAGGGCATGAAGCCATGACTTGGCTTTGTCTTTCAGAGAAAAAGGAAACAATCTCAGTTTGAGGGACTCTTCTGGCATTTGGTTAAAACGCAGAGTCCCACAAATATCCTCAAAATCTCTCACGTGATGGTAGGGGTTTTCAGCATCAACCCCTCTAAACACGGGTAGCATGTGAATGGTGCTTGCTTTCGGTTCAAACCGACAAGCATCGGTGTGAGAATGATGCAAGAGGGCTGGCTTGCCCTAGTTGGGTACATGTAGTCCTTGAGACTACGGGGTTGGTTTTGTTCATCACCCATAGTTTCTGTTTCAGAAAGGTCTGGGCTTGGGCTTTCTGTTGAATTTGGGCTTTCTGTTGAAGAACTGGGTATGCTGACGATTTCGTCCGGGCAGATTCTAACTAGTCGATTTGTTTGGTCTCTAAAAGACACAATCATAGCCTAGCTAGCGCATCTAGCATGTTAACATACAAACAAGTTTAACACAGAAAAGCAAAAACTACAAAAATGAAGAGCCCAGTTTATATGGGCTTCAGTTTGTTTGCAGCCCAGGTCATGTGCAAATGCACAGCCCAGTAGTTAGTTTCAGTTTATGTGCAGCCCAGTATAAGTGGGCTTCAGCTTATTGCACAGCCCAGTGTATGCACAACACAATGCAACTTGTGCTATCAACACAACACAGCTTAGTTATGTGCACAGAGCAATGCAAACTCACAGAAAAGAAATGACACAACACAGGGTAGCTTAGTGAAATCAACACAAGGACACACCAACTCACAAAAATGTCACAGTACTGGCAGGTTTACAGCCCAGGAAAAACAACAATTGGGTAAAATTCACAGGGGAGCTCATGCAACAGCACAGCTCATGCAAGTCACAGCACAGCTCAGAGACACAACTCACAAAAGAAATGACACCCAATTTCTCAAAATTAAGCACACAGAAGTGCTTGAAATTGCTGGTAGCTGCTGGTAGAGATTACACAGCACTGCCTATGTGCACAGAACAGCACCACTTGTGCACAGCACAGGTTGGCAGGTGCACAGGAAAGTAAAAACAGTGTAAAGTGCACAGGGTAAAGGGATGTGCTCACTCAATGGCGAAGCATGTGCTAGGTTGTGTGTTTGAAAACCAAGCCAGTTGCTATCACTACTCTTGCTATTTAACAACTCATTCAATCACCCAAGGTGCACACACATATATAGCAAAAGAAAGCAGATATACAATCTCAAGATATTTGCAGGGTTAGCAAACTTCACAAAGATTAACAAAGTTAATCAGCAAATACACAATGCTTGCATTTTACATATACCACAGAGTGTCAACAAGCTAACAGATCAGCAAGATGACATCAGATGAACAGGGCTAGTATTTTACACATGCTCAGGGTGTCAACTTGGTTAATTGATTTCAATTCTCGTGAGACTATACATAAACATGCGAGATATCAGTAGGTTGTGTGATCAAAGACCATTTCGGAGCTAAGCTCTCATGGCAATTAGCTAAGGCAAGGTAGCAACAGGGTCAGTTGACCTCAATGCTCACAACTTTATGCACCACCAATTGCAGGGCAGGTGGGTTGTGGTGGTCACAGGTTTACACACAAGTTGCAGCAGATGCAGGGGTCTGGCGACAACTTGGCTCAACAGCTCACACTCAACAGCTTCAGGGGCTGGAGTTGAGCACAGGTTTCACTTTTCACAGGTTATATCATTCATTCATCAACAAGCATGCTATATCAACATTCATGTAAGCAAGGTTTGAGACACAATACCACCAGTATAACACTGGGTTTAGGCAAATCCACTAATGGTTCTGCACTTTTTCTTCTCCTCATTGGCTTATGCTCCAGCAGCACCACAAGTACCTGCTACTCAAGAGAGAGTTTCAGTTCTCAATATTGCACAAATGAAAGCAAGAGAGCACTACCTAGCAAGTTCAAAACACTGAACTAGAATTTCAAAACAGTGAGCAATACTTGTAGTATGAGTATTAACCTTTGTACTTGGTTATCCTGTTCTGCGAGACACAAGTTACAGGGGATGAAATATTTATCCAATGATGCAGATATGCAAAGTTTAACAAAAAGAAATGAAAGAGCACATGGCTTATGAATGTAAGCTACAGATTATTGATGAATCCAAATGCAAGTGAATCAAGAATGATGAAGGATGGAGAACACAATGGATTTAATAAATGCAACTAAGATGAACAAAATGCAAAAATAATAGGCGAATGGATTACTCTAAGTTACAGGCTATAAATGCAATTATCTTAATGAGTAACTACTTAGCTGAATGAAATTACAACTATAAATGCAAGAGCAAGATGTAGTAGAAGAAGCAATGATGCAGATATATACCAATAAGATAAGCTGATTACAAATACAATGATGATATGCAGAGATGCAAAAAGCGGCGAGTAAATAGCAAAACTATAATTAAGTTACACTAATACTGACTAATAACAACAGTGCAAAGCATAAATATACAGGGTTGAAGTGAAAATCAGTGAATCAAGCTAATAATCAATATAGGTTTCTAAAGATGGTTTTCCTACGTGTTAAACTGCAAGTGCACAGTGCCTTTGGAGGCAGTGGCAAGCACAGGTCGAACCACAGAGAAATTGAGTGTGTGTGAATGATCAAAAGGCTTCTTAACTGATTTCAGGGAAGGTGGCACAAATATATGGGTTTGTTTAGTGTCTTTACGACAAGATGGAGGTTGTAACAATGAATTCAAGATGAAATACAATTAATGAGTATAAAGGGTACTAGGATTATCAAATCCACCACTAATTCATGTTATGGGATTCAACTAGTTTGAGTGTTTTGTTCCTGTGACAGACAAGGATAATGTGTCAAGTTAATCACTCATCTAAGGAGTTTCACCAAGTGATACTTCAATTATCGCCTAAAGTACTAACCCCGAGCACTAAGTGTCTAATTAAGCACAACTAGTCAAGGGAATTAGCAACTATCTCTAAGGCTTGAGTCGAAGCACGAGACAACACGTTTTAGCCTAACTACAATGGATACAAGGCATTCATTGTGAGAGTAAAGTGTTGTAATACTAGAATTGAAGATATCTTATAATTTAAGCATGCAAAAACAACTCAAACACAGTTGAACCACAGAACTGAGAATCAGGGTTTCATTTTAAATCCTAGTAGATTAACTTAAAACATCATAAACATGATAACATACAACTGAAATTAAACTATAATATGAACCCTAAAAACTGACTGTCTCTCTCCCACATTCAATAATAACAATTTATACCTCACAAAACACTCAAAAACTTACAATTAATGCTGACCCCAACCTCCTTCCTCCTCTGAATCGACCATGCATGGGTTGTTGGAGAAACCCTAGCTCTAATTATCTCTAACCTAGCTTCTAAGGTATGGAGAAGCTATGAAAGAGATAACTCGAGAGAGGGAGGCGGAGCAGGTGGCTGATGGAGTTGTTGGTGCTGGTGTCAGTGGATGATGGAGGTGGTGAGGTGGTGTCTCGCAATTGGTATGGGTGAAGGAAGGGGGAGGTAAGGTTTCTCTCGAAACTGTCTGGGAGAGAAGAAAGAGAATGAAAGTGAGAAATGGGATGTTTGGTCGATGGGTGTAGGTGTAGGTGGATGTGGTGTGAAGCGGGTGCAGCAAAGTTTTGATGTGTAGGGTGGAGCGACCATCGGATGCGTGGGAACTCGATGCGTGGGCAGATGCGACCGTAGGATGAAAATGGATCGAATCTAACGGCTCCGAATGACCGGGCTTGGATCCGGGTCGTGGTTCGGGTCTTGGATAGCTTGGGCCCATGTCTTGTAGATGGGTTGTTCCTTGTTGGGTTGCAACTGTTGCGCGCGCGGCCTTTGGCTTCCTGTTCCATAGACGCTCTTCTCCAATTTTCTGCTCTTTTGGCTCCTCAGATTCTCCGAACTTTATTTACTACCTAAAAACACAAAATTAATTAGTACAAATATTTATCCTTGAAAACAAAGAAAATACAGAATCTGGGATAATATCTGATTTCTGAGCACAAAAGATGAGTTAAATGCCAATAAATAGATGTAGAAATATGCAATATTTGGCACTCATCATGAACATGAGCATGTTATAGCACTTGCAGATGACTTGGGAGATATTGATGTAAGTGATAATGGTACTCTTGATCTCACACATGTGAACAACTTAGACATGCCCAACTGCCTGCTTATATCACAATCTGAGGGTCTTGCACCTAAACCAACTATTCTGAGAGTTCCTAATCTAGGCCTAGAGCTTTGTGCTTCCCAAGTCCTCTTGGACTATTTTGCATCAAAGTATAACACCTTTAAGGAGCCACAGTTGGAATGTGTATATCCGCTTTATTTTTAACAAAACTCATTTTGAATTAGACCTTGTGCATGATGTACCTTTAAAAATGCAGGATTTTATGCTCAAAAACACATCTGTTGACGAGTTTAGGTTTGGGGGAAAATCGTTCACATATGCAATCTTACTTGCACTCTCATGTTATATTTGTGTAAGGTCTGTTCATGTTTCGCATATCATCTTTTGGGTTGATCCTCAACTCTTTAGATTGTTGATGTATGGTGAATATTTCTTGTATATAATCCAAAGAGGGTCTTGTTAAATCTTCTATCTTGAATCGGGTTGAGTCTTCTTTTGTATATATTGTGCTAATCCAATATGATCTCACTGAGAATGCTTTGGATTCTAGCCTTGATTAATGAAGCTCTAACCTTGCTCGCCAACATACTAGGTAATCTCTTCCCTTTTCTCTTATCAAAGATAGTTCTCATGGTATGTGAATTTTTAAATTCTTATCATCTGTTGACACATTGAGGACAATGTTTGATTTAGGTTTGGGGGTGTATTTTGCATATAGAGTTTTTAGTCTTTTATATTCCAAAAAAAAAAAAAAAAATCAAATAAATCAAATAAATTTCAAAACTCTTTGTAAATACTTGCATAAAAACCTCCAACTTTTAGAGATCTTAGAGTCACTAGCATGCTTCTAGCTATGTTTACATAGAGAGTCTGACCGAAATAACTGAATTTGGAAGTACTGGAGAACACAATCGGGTTTCTTAGTTGATTAGAGCGTTAAAGTTGGATTTAACCATGCCGGAGGGCGAATTAGGTGTTGTATAGACATTCGGTAGTAGAATTGTGATCACCCATAGTGGAGACTACCCATTTTTACATCAAGCGAGGCACCGACCTTCAATTTTTGTGACTTTCTAAAAAATCTTAGAGTGTGTGTCACCGTACGTCACACTCAGGTAGGAATGGTGAGCTACCCAACTTCGCACCACTTTCAAAGACTATTTTTGATCTCTTGAGTTCTAATTTTGTCAATCATGAGGGTGACGTTTAAAGATGAAAACTCCTTCTTGTAGTTCGATTTGCAGTTAGCATCACTCTCTCCCTCTCAACAACATCAACAGATCCATAGAAACACATCATCGTCAGCAAGCAGAGCATCATCAGAATATTTGAAGAAAAGTTGAATAGTCCAAGGTTTACATGCAAAAATTCAAGGAAAAGAAGATAAGATGAGAATTAGTGAAGTTTATGAAATCAAGACAATACATGTTCTAAAAAAAAAAAAATTGTTAGTAGTTTCATTGTTTTTATTGTTATTTTCATTTCATGTAATCATTTTTAAAAAAAAAAAAAAAATATTTAATTACAAATTGTCAAGTTTTTGTGAAGTTCAGAAGTTCATCATCAACAGTTGAAAACCGAAGACCGAAGATTGAAGACGTTTCTATGGATGCTGAGAGAGTAATGTTAATTGCCGATCGGGTGAGAAGGTAAGTGAGTACTCCCATCCTTGCTAATGGTTGATTTCCTTTCTTAGAGATCATCAGAAAAAGATTCATTTTGTCCACGACTTTGTGAAGTCTCCAGAAATTATTTCGGAAGGTTATCCTTCTCACCTTCAACGTGTGCAGATTTCTCTCTTTATTCCTGCCTGCACACATGAGAGACTAAAAAAGCGGTCTTTTTGAGTGCAATTATCATAAAACCCTATTGGTGAGGCAGAAGTCGAGGCTTGTGATCACTCTCGAACCGGGGAATTCTTTCATATGGTATGGTTACTTCTCGCTCAACTCTTAAGGATGAGAATGCGTTCTTTGGTAGTTCTAACTTCGTGTTACTAGCATGCAAAGAACTCTATGTCCTCATAGCTCCTTGGATGCTTGAGACTCTTTTACGCTCTGAAGTTGGAGAAGGTTTTGTGGGTACACCTCTGGTAAACCCTCACGAGACTACAACTCGTCCACTAGGGACACCTAGGGGTTTAGGATTTCTTAATTTCTGTTTCACTTGAGGACAAGTAAAATTCAGGTTTGGGGGTATTTGATGAGTGCAAAATATTGCATATTTCTACATCTTTTTATTGGCATTTAACTCATCTTTTGTGCTCAGAAATCAGATATTATCCCAAATTCTGTATTTTCCCTGTTTTCAAGGATAAATACTTGTACTAATTAATTTTGTGTTTTTAGGTAGTAAATAAAGTTCGGAGAAATTAAGGAGCCAAAAGAGCAGAGAATTGGAGACGAGCGTCTATGGAGCACAAAGCCAAATCCCGCGCGCGCATCAGTTGCAACCCAACAAATAGCAACCCATTTACAAGACATGGGCTCGAGCAATCCAAGACCCGGCCCATAACCCGGATCCAAGCCCGTCTTATCTGAGCCGTCAGATTTGATCCATTTGCATCCGACGGTCGCATCAGCCCACACATCGGTGTCTCCCGCATCCAACGGTCGCTCCATCCTTCTCATCACCACTCGCTGCATCCGCCTCACACCGAAACCATCTACACCTACACCCATCGACCAAACAACCCCTATTATCATTTTCTCTTATCTCTTCTTCCCCGACATTTGCAGAGAACTTCTTCCTCTCCCGACCAAACTCTGAGCAGCCACCTTCTTCTACTCCGACCAGCCACCAACACAACCACCAGTACAGCCGCCTTCAACCACCTCCTAATGTCTCTCTATCTCCTTCATAGCTTCTTACCCTAGAAGCTAAGGTTGAGATAGAAAGAGTTAGGGTTAGGGTTTCGTCAACAGCAGGGGGAACATCAAATTCATGGAGTTCAGAGACGAATTAGCAGAGGGAACAACAAATTCAGAGGTTTTGGGTGAGTGGGTCGCCATTTAATTTCCAAATTGAAGTGAACTAGGGTTTTGCATGTATAAATATGGTGAGGCAGTGTATGTGGGGGGGGGGATGCCTGGATTAGCCAGTGCACCAAACTTTAGTTTAAATTGTGTTTTAACTACTTCAATCATGTTTTAATTTACCTTACTAGGGTGTAGATGAAACCCCTAATGTTATGTGAAGTAATCAATTTCTTAAGTTGTTCTTGATGTGTTATGATGTTCTAGGATAGGTAGTTAATTGATTGATCAAATGACCCTGTGATAAGTTGTACTGTAAGAAGACAACTTATACTAGGGGGAATTAGTTACATTAATTGACAAATATTCCATCTGAGGCCTTCAAGGGAAGGTACAAGACACAATGAGAAGTTGAATTGCCTTAGCATAGGATTAGAGGGTGGAATCAACCATCCTAGTAATTTTCCAACTTGTTTACAATCTGTTTTTTGCTGCCTTAGAATTACTATCACAACATCTTGTCGTATCGACTCAAAACAAACCCTTGTGTGTTATACTTCTCACCTGAAATCAGTTAGTGAATCCCTTAAATCAACCTTACACACTCCACCTCCCTGTGGATTCGACCTGTACTTGCCCTGCCTCCAATAGGCACTGTGCACTTGCAGTTACACTGTAGGCATTCGCTTTTCACAGCCTACCACAACGCGCCATCACAAGAACGTGTCAGGAAGTCATGGACGGTTAGTGATGATGGGAGAAGTGGGAAAGACTGGTCGTTTGACACCAACACACGACTCCACTACTCCATCACTCCACTTTCTTCACTTCCCACGCGATATGAGGGTTAGGCTTAAAGACTTGTATAAATAGGTTCTCCTTCCTATTTTCCAAAAGAGGAACAAGGCAAGCAAGACAACAGAGGCAAGTGTTGATACAATCGTATTCAAATACCGGAACTGATAGCTTACATCCTGCAAGCCAGTTCAGCTTTCTGATACAAGTCATACATAGCCAACACCTTAACAATATCAACACCTTCTTCGCTTCCCTCCCTAAGATCAACCCCATCTCCTTCACTTTGTGACCGAAAAAGTCGGGAACGGCCATTTCTTGGTTTAGGCCGGATTTGCATGCATTGATTTCTCAAATCTACAAGCACTCCCGTGTAGTGCATTTGTTTAAGGTTTAGACTCATTTCTCATCCACACACCCAAAATTACAAAAACCGGCAGAAATAGTTTTCACCCATAAACACAAACGAACCTGAGTTCATGAGTATAGACAATTTAGTTTGCATACAGAGTATGTGAACGAGTTGTCATACTTACCCATTTTAAACCTAACCACTGAGTTCACAAACTAACGTTTCGGACCTTGCCTAGTTTTGTCGTTTGTAGTTGCAGGAAATCCCACACTACACCCCTCACTAGAATTTACTCAACTAATCCATTAGAAGATAAATAGCTATAGATTTTATTGATTATTTTCTTGAAATGTTTACAGAGGAAGAAAGAACAGAGCAAAAGAAATTACAATCACTCTTAATTTTCTCTCTCCTAATGACTTGCTTAACAATTCAAAAGAACTCTCTCTACAACAGACTTACTCACCCCTTTATATAGGGTAGTACACAGTGGATGACAGACTAAGTTTGTCCTTTATTTTCGGGAATAACTCGCGAAGTATCGCAAGTGTACATATACCAATTCTCGCGACACTCCAGAATCTCGCCGAGTCTTCACATTCTTCTCATGTTCCGCTGTCGTTATTCATTGCGTCATTTATTTTACTCTCTCGTGACTCCCTCGCGATATCGTTATTTATTAATCTCGCGAAGTATTAATGTCGCGATATTCTGATCCTACATCTTGCCTCTTCTCATGTCTTTTCTGCGAAGGAGAAAATGTCATGAGAATTAATATTTTAAAATGCCGCAATTGCTCATCTTTATCTCGCAATTGTTCATTTTTATCTGTTTTATTCATGTACGGAATTTATTACAGGTTTTCTTCTTCCACTCTTTTCTTGACACGTCTCTTTCAACCGTTTATTCTTGACCATTCACGTCCCATCTCGCATTAAATTCATTTGTTAAAAGAAAAATCTCCAACTCAAAGAGAAGATCCAAGAACTAGAAACTGAAGTTGCGACGTCTCGCAAGAAAGATGAAAAAATTCAACAGTTGGAAGTTGAGTCTACTTCTCAGAAGAACAAAATATCCACTCTTCAAAGTGCAAATCAACAACTTTATGGTACAAAATTTTTACTCTTCA
The DNA here is from genome assembly GCA_023531295.1 of Papaver armeniacum. Lineage (NCBI taxonomy): Eukaryota > Viridiplantae > Streptophyta > Magnoliopsida > Ranunculales > Papaveraceae > Papaver > Papaver armeniacum. The sequence continues at coordinate 119,193 of JAJJWW010012223.1, forward strand.
AGTCGTCTTTATTTTGTCATCTCGCTTTCCTTGCTCGATTTATTATTTTCGCAGACATATATAATCTTTCTGAAGAATCCATTCTTCTCCATTCATTTCCCGAGCCTATGGATAATGATGTTCTTCTCACTCTTCTCACTCATCTCAACGAATCTTTAAGTAGTTCGTCAAACAAAGTTGATTCTTTTCCATTAAATGAACTTCAAGCCAAATATCGTCTCTTAGAAATTGAGCATAGATCTAGTTTAGGTTTAGCCAACCGATTTAAACAAATGTATCTTGATTCCCATAAGAAAACCAAAGCTTTAAGGAAGAAAATTAGTGGCCTTATAGATGACAAAGACCGCATTGCTAATAAAGGTGCACAGGCATTAGCAAAATTTCAAAAATCTCTTCGTCAAAATGCCATACTTAATGAGCGAGAAGATCAAATTCGTTCGCTTCTCGTTATAAATAATGATGATGAATTCGCTTGGGCTGCGAAGGTTCTAGATAATGCCAGGAATAACTTAGGTGTTGATGTTAGCCTTCATGCCGAGCATTCTGCCTTCGTTAAAGATATGATATCTGACAGAGAAGGTTGTTTATTATTCCTTTTTACTTTATTTTTCCTTTTTTCTGTAGTATTGCTATTAACTTATTGTCACTTGTTTGCAGAAGCCGAGAAGAGATTTCAGACAAGGATTGAAGAACTTGTAGTAGCAGGAAATCCCACACTACACCCCTTACTCAGTTTTGTTTGACTAATCCATTGAAAGATGTGTGATCAAGAATATTTATTAATTGATTTCATGAAATATTTACACAATACAATAGAATTACACTTAGAAATTAAAGCGCTCTTTGAACTTTCTCTCTCCTAATGACTTGCTTCACCGTTCAAAAGATCTTTTTTTTTACAGACTCATTTAGCCCTTTATATAGGGTAATACATAGTGGATGACAGCTAAGTTACCCTTTATTTTCGGGAATGTCTCGCGAAGTGTCGCAGATGCACAAACATTCACTCTCGCGACACTTCTTAACCTCGCCGATCTCACGTCTTCTTTATGTTTTGCCTGTCGTTATTCATTGCGTCGTTTATTTTAGCTCCTGCGACTCCTTCGCGATGCTGTCGTTTATTAGTCCCGCGAACCTTGTTTGTTGCGATATTACGATCCTACATCTTGCCTCTTTTTCCTTGAATATTGCTTGACAAGCGATCTTTAAGGAAAAATCTATTGTGGTAGCGATCTTTGATTTTTGTTGATGAAGGAACGAGCAAAAGAATACTTTCCTTGAAAAGTACGTACTTGCCTCTATTCTTTTGTGAAGTTCCGAAGCTTCTTTGTAATACATATGCGAAGTGTCATTTCTTGCCTCATGAATTACAGAAAATAATCAATTTCGCAAACTATTCTCGCCCATTATGAAATATGTTGTATATTTGGATTCTACTAAAGTTCTTTTAAAAATGGCTTCCTTGGATTTAGTAGTGACCGTTTACACGTGTCCATATTTACCTCTTTTAGGTGCATTTAATGTTAACCGGTCATAACATTTTTCTCGTCTATTTATAGGAGCACCCCCTGTGAAGAATTTTCCTTTTCCTTTTCGTCTTCTTCATCGTCTGCAAGTGTTCTTCTTCTTCATCGTTCTGCAAGTGTTCTTCTTCTTCATCGTTCTGCAAGTGTTTGCCTGTTATTGTCTCTTACCGTCTTCTTCACCATTTTTGCTATTCCCTAGCAGTTGTTGCTCTCATGGCGTCCAGGTTTGTTAATTTTGCCATATCTCGGCTGATTTTGTGGTTGATCAAATTTCTTGTTGAAATCATTTGGTATGATTAACTTTGTAGTTCTCTTTCTGCCATTGTTGTTTAGCAAGAACCAATCCAGAACTAAGTTTACCGTGAAGGACCCTCTTCTTTCTTTGGGCTCGCCACCGAAACCTACCTCGCAACAAGAATCCCTCACGCAACAAAAGCCCTCTTCGCGAGCAAAATCTATGGCTTCAAAAAGACGATCCTGGGAGTGACAAGGTATCTAAGAAACATTTGTTTTTATTAACAATGCATTATTGCCTCTGTTTCTTATTTAATTTGTCATTCGCAGGATGATAAAACTACTGGTAATACTCCCAAAGGCTCCGCCACTCTAAACTGTTACCCCAATGTTCCATTTCCTCCATTCACATCTTCGTCTCTGTTGTGAAATCTTCGCAAGATGATTTTGTGCCTCTTTCTTCCGGGTAACATTATCGCGCGACAATATTTCTATACCTCAACTCCTCATAGACCAAGTTCCTTTCAATTGTCCTACTACAAACGATATTATACCTCCTCCCGCTTGTCAAGGTCCCTGCTATTTCTCCAATCACTTCTCTCCCTGAAACCTCCTCTTCTCATGAGGTTCCTTTGACAAAAGACGACTCGTCTTCTTTGTTTGAACAAATTCCTCTAACTTCGGAAAATTTGGAGGGGATAGATGTGGCCTTTAAGGTCCTTTTACGATCTCGTGAATGATGCCAAAAAGACTTCTTCCGATCTGTCAAATCCAACGTCTGCGAGATTTTAAGTAAGCATCTTGGTCCCGATAGGATCTCGCAAGCATCTTTAGTTCAAGAGATTAAAAGGTCAAGGATGATCTCAAGTTATGGCTGTGAAATGCAATAATCTCCACCTTGAAAATCAAAAATTTCTCAGTATCTCGCTTGATCGTGATAATCTTCGCAAGAAGAATGAAGAATTAAAAGGTATGCTCTCGCCATCGTGATAATTCTTCACGAGTTTTTTTTTTTTTTTTTTTTTTTTTTTTTTTTTTTTACAACTCAAACCCTTGCTCGTCCTCCAAGTATTAAACCGTAAACGAATAATGGAGATATATCGAATGAGTCTATCGTTGAAGAAGTTCGAGTTGAAAGAGATGCTTGGATGGAGCAAAGTATAATCTCTTAGATAATCTTCATACCTATGCGGTGATCAAATAAATAACTTGTCTAAAGAGAATTTTAATTTATCACAAAAGCAAGACTCATTAAGTAATGACTTATCTCGCCTCTCTTATTCTCCTCGACTAAAACTAATTTGGAGTTGGAAACTTTATCGGATGAGAATCGAACTCTTTCACAAGAGAAACGTTCTCTGTTGAATAAGGTGGCGATCTACGCAATGAGTATGATGCTTGTCAAAAACTATGCAAAGAACAAAGAACAGATCATTCATACTTTGAAAAATCAACTTGAAGAGAGTTCCTCCGAGAGAGATAAACTTATTCAAGGTAGAATAACTTTGAGTGTAAAAGCGAAGCAATTCCGGGAACAATGCACCAAATTAGAAAAATCCAACTCTACTCTCGCCACCGAGAAAATTCCATACTTGTTTCTAATGACAAGAAGTTGCGATCTCGATTGAAAGGTTTAGTCGGGAGACTCATTTGATGATGCCATGGATCATGCAGGGGAATAACTTCGCGGCTTTAATTCAACAACTTACTCTTCAAAAGGAAGGTAGTCAAATTATTTGACTACCTTAATTCATTTATTTATTCGAAAGTTCCAAAGAACTGTTGTAAGGATCTCTTTTAATCTTTTATTGCGTGTTTATTATGCGATTCGAGAAGAAGCTTCGTCGTCGTTTACTCTCAAATCGGATTATTCAAAAATTCGCAAAGAAAATGGATTACTCGCTTCCTCCCTCGCTCGTTCTCGCGATTGTGCGTAACGTAGATTTGATTACATGTCTGATCAGTAAAGACATAGATAGTAAAAACCGTCGAAAGCATTTTTCGTCAATTTCCCCTCAAAGCCGAAATCCTTGTGAATGAGATTTTCTTGTCTAAGTCTCTTGATCCTATACATGTTGATCCTCCGGAAGTAAGTGATGATGAAGTCCCTAATCCTCCCGATAGTGATTATGACTATGAAAGCGGCGAAGATCTCCACGATAAGGAAGTCGTCGATGAAGATCCGAATAGAAAAATTTCGATGAAAGTCCAATCAATTGGCGAGAACAAAGGTGATGAAAACATTTCTGAAGAAAATCCATCAACTGGCGGATGTGAAGCTGATAAAGGCGCAGAAAAGTCTCAACCACCCTTTGTAGAGAGTTAAATTCTCTTTGTAATTTGTTAGAATTCCTTTTTGTTTGAGTGACTTAACTCTTTTGATTGAGTAATTTCCATATTTCTTTCTTCCTTTCTTAGTTAAGACCACCTTGCGAGCATGTTCGCTCATTGAGTTTTTTATTAAGTAAATCCATCCCAATCAGGGATTTGATTTTAATTCTTCTCACGGCGACAAAGTCGCAGCCGCCTTTACATTTTCATGCGGAGGCCCATTGACCTTGCCTTATCATTTTTATGTGGTCTTCCAAGTTAGACCTCCCTAATTAGAGGTCTTCCCCTGCCACCTTTCATCGCGACAAAATCGCAGGACGTCTTTACACTTGCATGTAAAGACCCATTGATCTTGCCTTATCATTTTCCAAGTATTTTTGCCTCTGCGGGGATGTTTTAGTTGCGACAATATGACAGGTCTAGATATCCTTGCGAACATAAAGCCCCATGACATTGTCGTCGTGCGACGAAATCGCAGGACGTCCGTACACTGTCGTGTAAAGACCCATTGATCTCGCCTTACCCTCGCGTTAGTATTATTGCCTCTTCAGGATCATTGCACAAATATGACAAGCCTAAATTCTCTTGCGAAAACATAGCCTTATGACATTTGCGTCTGTTTTGACACTCCCCCTAATGGAGAGCGTCGCCCTTATCATCTCCCCGGTTGCCCCTTCAAGGAGGCGAAACATCGGCCATACAAGACTAGCTCCTCCCATCCGGTCTTAACAACAACCAGTTGTTTTCGCAGCCTCTTATCCCTTATACCTATATGGTTTATGGTTACGAGACTGCACCCTAAGTGGAGTTTTCTTGGGCAGTGCAACATATGCCAAGACTTGCCAAGAATGGCCAGGGTAGGTTCATCCATCCAGGGCACTGCTGGCTCAACCGTGTACCTCGGCGCCTTGAGCATACTGCGACTCCTAAGAAGAGACCCTCGGTCGCCCAACCGAGGTATAACCTTATATATATAGTTGGGAATCCAAGGTACCTCTTAGGATAGGCTTTCATGGGCCCCAAATTTTCATGACTCAGGCTTCAGGAGCGGTGTAACCTTCCCCCTGAGCCATGTCGAGAGATACCCCCTTATATGACGCACTTTAGGTCTTACATTTGCCTCTTACGAAATGTTATTCGCGAACTAGGGTGTACGCCATAAAGGTTCGTCCCATTCATTCATTTTTTTTATTCGATCATTCTTCATCATTTGCTATTTTGCTTGCGAGATATTCGCTGATTCATTCATTTAATCATTCATTAGCTCTTGTTGTTTTGTTAAGCCATTCATGACTTCTTGTTATTCTTGTCGCGAGATCTTCGCGGATTTTCTCTGCATTTTATTGAATGTCGCAAACATTTTGCGAAGAAGTACTTTATCTTCATTCATCTTTCCTCTCCCATTTTTACGGGTAATACTTCTTTAGATATAATCTATTCCATGGTCTATCCAATTTTTGTCCCACATCTTTTCCTTCGGGATCTATCAATCTATATGCCCCTGTACCAACTACTTCTTTGATGATATAAGGTCCATCCCATTTTCTCGCCAACTTGCCTCCGCTTTCACGTTGATATATTGGGGTTTCTCGCAACACCAAGTCTCTGGTTGGAACTCACGTATTTTTACACGCTTGTTATATTCTCTAGCCTTGGTCTTGATAATTCTCCATGTGTAGTGCCTTCTCTCGTTTTTCTTCCAATTCATCCAACTTGATTAGAATGTTGCCGGGCGCTAAGATTTTTATCCAGACCTCTTTTTTGGTTGTCGGAATCACGACCTCGTTGGGAGTCTTTGCTTCAACTCCGTAAGTTAAGCAAAAGGGGACATTCCTGTGGCTTCTCTTCTAGTTGTATTATAAGCCCATACTGCATTGGGTACTTGTTCGCACCATCCCCTATTGTGTCCTTCCAACTTTTTCTTCAATATATCAGCAATTGTTTTGTTTGTTGCCTCCGCTTGGCCATTAGCTTGTGGATATAATGGGGTTGATTTTCCACATCTTATCTGAAATGCATTAAGCAGTAATTCTATATTTTGCCCTTCAAACTGCTTCCCATTATCAGATACCAATTGTGCGGGGATCCCAAATCTGCATATAATATTTTCAAATATGAAAGTAAAAACATCCTTATCGCGAATGTCTTTGGACCGCTTTCATCGCCCATTTTGTGAAATAGTCCGTTGCGACAATTAAGTACCTTCTTTGTCCTGTTCCCGGTAAAAATGGTCCCACAATATCTAAACCCCATTTTCCGAAAGGCCACACACTTCTCGAAGAATTTAATGGTGCTCTAGGTGCATGTATCTTCTTCCCATGTCTTTGACAATCTTGTGGCCTGGATATTGCTTTCGCGTCCTCATGCATATATGGCCAATAATATCCTTGTGTCTTTGCCTTATATGCCAGAGATCTCCCGCCGCTATGATTTCCGGCATCCCCACTATGCAGCATCTTCAATATGGTTTCTCCTTCTTTCCTTGTTAGACATCGAAGTGAAGGTCCATCAAAAGAACGCCGATAAAGCACGCCATCTCTTAATTCATAATTTGTTGCCCGGCTCTTTAACTTGTGTGCCTCCAATCTATTTTTTGGTACCTCTCCCTTCATTAAGTACGCGTGAAGTTCTACTCTCCAGTCTTCCTCGCGACATTGCATTTCATCTTCTACCATCATTATATACGCTTCTTGTTCTTCCTCTTTATTAATTGATGGCGTTTTAGTGTACGTATTTTGATATTCCTCGCAGATGGTCTGTCATCATACTTGATATAAAGGCAAAAAGCGTCTACGAGTCTATTATCTCTCCTTGATATGTGCCTCCATTTTATTTTTGGTATACGTGTAGACAATTCTTCAACATGCTTCTTATACTTTTTCAAAGATGGATTATTTGTAGTATATTTCTCTCATTACTGGTGAATTGCTAGTTGCGAATCACTAGTAATCCTTATATTCTCCAATTTCATTTCTATTGCAAGTCGCAGAGCATGTATTATAGCTTCATACTGTTTCATTATTCGTGGATTCAAACTCCAATCTAAAAGAGAAAGCTAATTTATTGCCTTCTCGGTGAAATCATAACAATTCCCACTCCATTTCCTTCTCCATTTGATGATCCATCTACTAATATTTCCCATCCGTCAGTTCAGGTTAGCAGGTCTTTTGGGTCTCCATACTCTTCTTCTACATCCATCATTTCATCTATCGCTTCATCTTCTTCCAAAGGAAATTTGCTAAAAGTCTGCGACAACTTTGTGACTTAGTTGAGGATAATATCTCATACTTGAGTTTACAATGGCTTATTTGAGCATTCCATCTTTCAACTCTTCCCGATCTTTTGAATGTTTCATCACCGACTCAATTGGTATTTTTGTGACTACCTTAATGGTATGTGCTTGAAAATATATGCGAAGCTTGAATGTTGCATAAACTAATGCTAGGATTAATTTTTCAATCTTTGAATAATTTCTTTCTCATGCATTAAAAGTTTTCTTGATATAATAGATTGGTTTTTCTACTCCTGCGTCCGTTCGCGCAGTAAAAGCGCACTTAAGGCATGCGATGTTGTCGCGAGATATATTAATAATTCTTCTCCACAGTTCTCGCTTTCATACGCATAATGGATATATCCATTAAATGTTCTTTGATCCTTGTAAAGCCTTTTCACATTCGTCCGTCCATTTAAACTTCGATCCTTTTTTGAACGGCTGAAAAAGTGTTTACACTTATCGGATGACCATGAGATGAACCTTCCTAGTGATGCTAACAACCCATTGACTTTTGAACATCCTTTACGTCGCAGTGTCGGCATATCGCGAACTGCTTTTACTTTCTCTGGGTCAACATGTATTCCTTCCTTTGATATAATGTAACCCAAGAACTTCCCTGACGCAACTCCGAAGGTACATTTTTCTGGATTTACTTTGATGTTAAAACGCCTCATCCGCTCAAAAAATTTCTTTCGGGTCTCGCACGTGATCCTCTCGCCTTCTTACTTTTTACCATGCATGTCATCCACGTATACCTCTAGTGTTTTGTGTATCCATTCTGCGAATACCTCTTCCACCATCCTTTGATACGTTGCTCCAGCATTTCGCAGACCAAACGGCATTTTAGTATAGCAGTATAATCCTCTTGGAGCGAAGAAAGCAGTATGCTCTTGATCTTCCTCGGCGAGAGGAATCTGGTTGTAACCTTTATACCCGTCCGAGATGATACTCTTTCATTCCCATTGCTTGATTCGACTAGTTGTGGAATATCCGCGGTGGAAAACTGTCTTTAGGGCAAGCTTTATTTAAATCGGTGAAATCAATGCATCCGTATTCCCTTGTTCTTCTTTGGAACTATAACCATATTCGCTATCCATTCGGGATATTTTGCTTGTCTAATAATTCCCGCGTCCAGCATCTTCTGCAGTTCTTCTTCTATCTGAGGGTGGTATGTTGTTGCTATCTTTCTAATTCTTTGTTTAAATGGCTTCACATTTTTATCAATTTCTAACTTGTGACAGGCGATTGACGGATCTATACTGCATTTCATCCATATCCCACGCGAAAATGTCTTTATAATCTCGTAACAGATCGATGAGTTCTTTTCTCTTCATCTCGCTTCCATGCTAGTTCCAATCTTTAGCATCTTGGGTTTTTCCTTAGTTCCAATGTTCACTTCTTTGGTTTGTTCTGCGCGACGTAACTGGCCTTCGGTTCTCCCATAGGGGTTGGTCCTTTTGGTTCTCTCGCAAGATCATCTTCTTCTCCCGAGATCTCGCTTGGTATGCCTTTTCCTTCCTTTGCTCTTATCATGTAAACTCGAATTCTTCTTCTTTCTTAGTTGCCTTCGCCATCTTTTGCGGTATTTTGATATATTCTTTCGCTTGTTTACTTGCTCCTCGCAACACTTTACTTCATTTTGATAGTATATTCTTCCTTTGGCGGCGTCCCCCGATCTCGCCGATCCCGGTTGGTGTAGGAAACTTGATACATTGATGAAGCGTTGACGCCACAGCTTTTATTGCATGTATCCATGGTCTTCCTAGTAATATGTTGTATGGTGATTCCATATCCACTACACTTAATGTCACCTGTGTTTCAATTCCTCCTAACGGAATACGTATTTTTATCTCTCCTTTTACTTTTGTTGTGGAATTACCAAAACCTTGAATATTGTAAGCCGCGAAAATCATATCTTCGTCTTTATATCCCATCTTTTTGTAAGCGTGATAAAACATGATGTTCACCAGACTCCCTGTATCGATTAAAACTCCATTCACCATCCATGTTTTCACTGTGTTCTCCGATTTCTCTCCTTCCTTATACGTGTTTATTGTGATCACCAGTGGAGATGTGTGATCCAAATTTTCTTTGGATATTTCCCCCGTCGTGAATGTTATCTCTTGCTTTTCCCAATCCTTCAAAGGTGATGCCATTTCTCTATCCGTAATCTTCTTTCCTTGAAATCCCGTTTGTGTATTCTTCCTTTGATATTTTCATGAAATTCGCTAATCGGTACTACGGTGTATCTCGTTGTTGCATGCCATATCTTTTTCATCCGATTTAAGATTTTCCTTTCTCATTTTCCTGATTCAAAAAACTTTAATTGCAATCTTCTCTCTTTTACGAATGATCGTCCCTGTTTCTAGCGCATATGTAGTAGCAGGAAATCCCACACTACACCCCTTACTCAGTTTTGTTTGACTAATCCATTGAAAGATGTGTGATCAAGAATATTTATTAATTGATTTCATGAAATGTTTACACAATACAATAGAATTACACTTAGAAATTAAAGCGCTCTTTGAACTTTCTCTCTCCTAATGACTTGCTTCACCGTTCAAAAGATCTTTTTTTTTACAGACTCATTTAGCCCTTTATATAGGGTAATACATAGTGGATGCTTGACTAAGTTACCCTTTATTTTCGGGAATGTCTCGCGAAGTGTCGCAGATGCACAAACATTCACTCTCGCGACACTTCTTAACCCTCGCCGGATCTCACGTCTTCTTTATGTTTTGGGTGTCGTTATTCATTGCGTCGTTTATTTTAGCTCCTGCGACTCCTTCGCGATGCTGTCGTTTATTAGTCCCGCGAACCTTGTTTGTTGCGATATTACGATCCTACAGAACTTGAATCTGAAAAAGAACAACTCGCAAAGGATCTCTTTTCGCGACATCAAGTATTCCAAGTTGAAGAAACAACTCGCAAGCTACAAAGAGAGAATTTTAATAACGATGTTGTTCGTTTTGCGCAATCAAACTATTGAAACAGTTTGCAATGATCACCGCATTCCTCTTAGTTCATATCCTTGTCTTCTTGATGATATTCCTGAAGATATGCCTTTCTCGGATGTCTCTGATAGCGAAGCTAGCGAAGAAGAAGAATCTGGCGAAAAGAATGATCGAATTGAAGAATCTGACAAAGAAGAAGAATCCTCAAAGAAATAACTTCTTTTTCTTCTTTCGCTTCTTGTAATATCTGTATATATACCCTTTTAATCTTCCATTTCTATAACCCCTCATTGTAAATTTCTTGGATTACTAAATATGAATTCAATCTTTGTTTTCTTTACTTGTGCATATTAATCAAGCAATTCTTCTTTGTAATGCAATTGACTAGCATTATGAATACATAAATCTATCATGTGGAAATGAATAACAAGATTTTATCCTATTCATTCCCATACTTGCCTCTGTTATTTATTTTCAAATGAGAGATTTGATCAATTATCTCTGAGTAATGAAATCTCTGAATTTTGCCCTTATTGTTGGTAACTTTATGAAGAAGTATAATCGTTTTCGCAAGCTTATTTTGCTTCCTCAATTTTTTGTATGGCTATATCTTTATTTATGTTGAAGTTCATCATTGCAACAAGATCGCAGGACGTCTTCACAAATGAAGAAATCTATTGATCTTGCCTTATCATTTTTTGTGTGGTCTTGTTTTGCCTTCCTAATTAAAGGTCTTATTTCGCCATCCCTCGTTGCGACAAAATCGCAGGACGTCTTTACATTTTCATGTAATGACCCATTGACCTTGTCTTATCATTTCTTAAGTATTTTTGCCTCTGCAGGATATTTTATTCGCGACAATATGACAGGTTTAAATATTCTTGCGAATGTAAAATCCCATGACATTTGTCAGTTTTCGCGATTTAAATCGCAGGACGTCTTTACATTTTCATGTAAAACCCATTGATCTCGCCTTATCCTTGCGTTAGTATTATTGCCTCTACAGGATCATCGCACAAATATGACAAGCCTAAATTTCCTTGCGAAAATAAAGCCTCATGACATTTGCGTCTTTGACACTTATCAGCCTCCCTAATGGAGGGTGCCGCCTTATCTTCTCCCCGGTTGCCCCTTCAAGGAGGCGACATCGCCATACAAGACTAGCTCCTCCCATCCGGTCTTAACAACAACCAGCTTGTTTTCGCAGCCTCTTATCCCTTATACCTATATGGTTTATGGTTACGAGATCGCACCCTAAGTGGAGTTTTCTTGGCCGAAAAGATATACCAAGACTTGCCAAGAATGGCCGAGACACTTCAAATGCCCTGTGCACTCTTGGCTCAACCGTACCTCGGCGCTTTGAGCATATACGACTCCTTGGAAGAGACCCTCGGGCCCAAACAGGGTATAACCTTATATATATAGTTGGAAATTCAAGGTATCTCTCCTGGATAGCTTTCATGGGCCCCAAATCTCCATGACTCAGGTTCCAGGAGCGGTGTAACCTTTCCCCTGAGCCATGTCAAGAGATACCCCTTATATGACGCACTTTAGGTCTTACATTTGCCTCTTGCGAAATATCATTGCGAACTAGGGTGTACGCCATAAAGGTTCGTCCCATTCACTCACTCATTCATTTTTGTTAATTCAATCAATCATTCATTTTTGCTTATCTCTTGTTATTTTGTTTGCGGTTATCGCACAATTTTGCTTTGTTTGTAATAATCTCATTTGAGATTTTTGAAACCAAATTTTTCATACATTCTTGATAGCCGAGATTCTATACATTTCTTCTTCGATTATTATTTCTTCCTTCTACTCTTGATATGCCTCTGTCACTAATTTTGATAACAATGACTATTCACTTCTTACACCTTTTAACCCTGCTGTTTTCTATCTCTGCACCATTCAAATCTCTTAATGATTCCTTTCCATCATAATTTTCAATTGTTTTCATGCACTTGCTTCGCAATGTATCTTCTCCTTCTTACATCTATGGTATCCACCATCAGCCTTTCTCTTCTTTGTTCATCTTTAGTATATTGCTTCCACCCTTTATTTTTGCAAATTTCTTCTCTCGCAACTCTCCACGTCAATCTCATAGCATTTTTGTCCTTCCGTACAATCTCCCTTTATAATTCCGACACCGCTAGATGAGGAAACTTTATGCATCGATGATAAGTCGACGCTTACACCTAATTTCGTGCAACCATGGCCTTCCGATCAATGCATTATAAGGGGACTCCACATCGATCACACGGAATAAAATTTCCGTTGATAATCCTTGCAAGGGTATTATCATATGAACTTCTCCTTTTAGGCTTATTCATTGTGCCATTGAAACCATATATCTTATACGTCGAAGGTATCAATTCTTCATCCTTCCCACCCATAGTCTTATAAGTATGGTAGAAAAGAATGTTCTCCCCGTGTCAATTAAGATTCTATTGATCGCCAAACAATTCCCTCGCTACGTCGTCTTCGCCATCTACAAAGTTTTGGATTAATTTCAATTTTAGAACCAATGGGCTATCATGCGTCTCTCTCGCTCTTGGAATCTCTTCTGGGTGAAAGAAATAACGCATTTGCCATTCTTTTAATGCGATGTCTTCGCAATGTTCATCACTCTTTACTATCAAAGATCCTCTTTAAAAACCCTACTGAGAACATTATCATGAAAATCTTCAATTGTTCGGTATGAGTGTACAATGGAGTTGCAAAACAAATTTTTAGCTTTCGATCCCTATTTCTAGAGCATATGTAGTTGCAGGAAATCCCACACTACACCCCTCACTAGAATTTACTCAACTAATCCATTAGAAGATGAATAGCTATAGATTTTATTGATTATTTTCTTGAAATGTTTACAGAGGAAGAAAGAACAGGGCAAAAGAAATTACAATCACTCTTAATTTTCTCTCTCTTAATGACTTGCTTAACAATTCAAAAGAACTCTATCTACAACAGACTTACTCACCCCTTTATATAGGGTAGTACACAGTGGATGACGGCTAAGTTGTCCTTTATTTTCGGGAATAACTCACGAAGTATCGCAAGTGTACATATACCAATTCTCGCGACACTCCCAAATCTCGCTGAGTCTTCACATTCTTCTCATGTTCTGGCTGTCGTTATTCATTGCGTCATTTATTTTACTCCTCTGTGACTCCCTCGCGATATCGTTATTTATTAATCTCGCGAAGTATTAATGTCGCGATATTCTGATCCTACATCGTTCGCAAACCACAGTTCCGGACCCATCACATATAAACTCATTCGCAAACATAGTTCGCAAGCAAGAGTTTCAGACCCGAACCAGTACTTCACAGTTCGCATACTGGGTACGCACACTGTGATGTATCCAGACATTGGTAGTAGTTCTAAAACTCTCATTAATCGATTTGAAACATCCTTAAAAGACGAAAATGGTAATCTTATACATACCACTAGATTCAAGTAATTTTCAAATGATTATTTGATCAATACAGAACATCCCAAGTTAACCTCAAATGATTGTCTCATACAGATCATGTAAGATGTCCAAGGTAATTTTCACATGATCATCTTGACTTAATATTTAACTTCCAGCAAATGAATTGTTTACAACTAAAGTTTTCAAGTAGATGATGAAGCATTTTAATCTTTAAACTCATATTTCGAGAATTATATAAACGAGATTGTAGTTGCAGGAAATCCCACACTACACCCCTCACTATATCTTGATAATAATTTCTAGATCTAAACTTATTTGATATGAAAATGAAGATAAAAATGCTAAAATTGTAAAATGGACACAAGGATTTTTTACGTGGTTCGATCAATGTGATCTACATCCACGATTCTTCACTATGATTTTTGAGGTTACATTTGAATTACATTGAGAATCTCCATTAATGGATATTTTCTAGAGCTCTAGATCTAATTATTTGGGGGAGAAGATGATAAAGAAAATAAATCTCTCTCTAAAAATATCTCTCTCCAAAATATCTCTCTCTCCTAAAAGTATCCTCTCAAAATGTGTCTCCTCTTTATATAGTATTTACATAGTGGATGACAGCTCATGTACAACTAATATTTCCTTTAATTTCGGATTTACCTTGCGATATCCTCGCAAGAGTATAAATGTTAAATCTCGCAGACGCTCTAGTTCTCGCAAGATCTTCGCACTTTCTTCATGTTTCTATCATCGCCATCTATTACGCCATCTCTGAAATCACTTTACGACGGTTTTGCGACGTTGTTGATGAAGATTCCGCAAGTGTGTTGTTGTTGCGATATTTGGATCCTACATCTTGCCTCTTTTTTCTTGAATATTGCTTGAAGAGCGATCTTTAAGAAAAAATCAGTTGTTGTAGTAGTCTTTGATCTTTGTTGGTGAAGGAACGAGCGAAAGAATACTGGACTTGAAAAGTACGTACTTGCCTCTATTCTTTTGCGAAGTTCCGAAGCTTTGCTAAATAAATAAGAAGTATCATCTCTTGAAGTATGCGAAGTATGAAGTATCTTTGAAGAAGTATAAGAAGTACTTAATCCTCGAAATATATAAGAAATATGAAGTATCCTTTGAGAAGTATAAGAAGTACTTAATCCTCTAAATATAAGAAGTATTGCGAATCCATCATGCGAAACTCTCGCCCATGTTCTTTGCCTCATGCTATGCTGTAATGCAAATAAAAATTTAGATTAGTATTCAACATTTCTTTTATCAAAAATATTCATTTAATTGCAAGTTCAAATCGTTTTTCTTTGTTTTGATTTCCTTTGTATAACTTATTTCGTCTCATCCGATAAACATCCTTCATGGAGATGATCCTAATAGGTACCCCCTTATATGACGACTTTAGGTCTTACATTTTGCCTCTTTGCGAAATCCTAGAGTAAATTCGCGAACTAGGTGTACGCCATAAAGGTTTGCCCGCTACTACTCTCCATGTTGGATATCATTCTCATTTGAAACAAAGCGAGTATTTAATGGAAATATATAAATTGATCTTTGCGAGATATTTTTCTCGGTTTCTCTTGTAATTGTGAAATCTTTGTAGTTCAAATCTTTGTAATTCTCGCGATTATCTCGCTTTTTGTAAATCAAATCAAAAAATCTTTTTATTTTTTGTAAGTAAAATGTTTAAGGAAAGTGGTACTTAGCTTTTGTGGTTTGCTGTTGTTGTCAATCTCGCGTAGCAAAAAGAAATGTGAGAAGTGAGACTTGAACCCTTGACCTGCCTCTTGCATATTCTCGCACCATACTAACTGTGCTAATCCTCTCTTGCGAAATATCTCTGCGAAATATTCACCAACTCTCTTCTCTTGTTTGTGATATCATTTGAAACAACGCTGCGTAATTATTCATTTTTTTTTTTTTTTTACCCTCTGGCTTTGATATGATACGTTGCCTTTTGCTTTTAGGATTGCTCGCTGGTTAAGTTGTATCTTCTTCGCATAAGTGGTTGGCGAAGTAAATCTTACGGTGTATTTTATTGTTGGTGTAAATCTCAGGAAAATATTTGTGAAGTAAATACTTGCTAAGAAAATACTTGTGCGGAAAATGTCTGCAAAAGAAACGTTTGCGAAGAGAAATTTTCCACTTTACCCTCTGTACTTCAACCCATTCTTCGCTGGCCCATTGGGATTAAGTTTTGTTGGATATCCCGTGAACATGCATGTGTCATTTCTCATTTCGCTATTAATTGATTGATAGTATATGTGGTCTCATCTTTTATAACTTCCTTACTTGTTAACTTCTCTTTGTACTGCGAGATTCAAATATCTCATTTCTTCAACTTCGTCCTTTATAACTTCCTTCTCTTTGACCTTTTGTATGTGTCATTTTCGATTCACGCCGCCTTCTTTTCTTGAACAGGAATTTTTTTTCTCTTGAGTTGTTCCTTGCATCACGTGCGTCTGTATCTCGCCATTCCTTTATTTTTTCTTCTTATTCCTTGCGAGCTGCCTAAGTTGGATTTCATCCCTTAATCATTCTTTATGTTAATCACTAGATTTGTGATCTGAGAGAAAAATTAAATAGATAAAAGAGATAGAGAGTAAAGTTGTCTTCATTGATCAATAGTTGGTCAAGTTTCTGGTTGCAGAATTTTCCCCAGCTCCCAACATTTCTACATCGGTCTGAAACTTCCATTTTCTCCCCTGAAGTTTTTAGATCCATTGAATTCATCACCAACAGTAACTGATTTTTCTAAATTTTCTTGAACCAACAAGATTAGGTCCCTGTTTCTAGCGCCAATATGTAGTTGCAGGAAATCCCACACTACACCCCTCACTATATCTTGATAATAATTTCTAGATCTAAACTTATTTGATATGAAAATGAAGATAAAAATGCTAAAATTGTAAAATGGACACAAGGATTTTTTACGTGGTTCGATCAATGTGATCTACATCCACGATTCTTCACTATGATTTTTGAGGTTACATTTGAATTACATTGAGAATCTCCATTAATGGATATTTTCTAGAGCTCTAGATCTAATTATTTGGGGGAGAAGATGATAAAGAAAATAAATCTCTCTCTAAAAATATCTCTCTCCAAAATATCTCTCTCTCTCCTAAAAGTATCATCTCAAAAATGTGTCTCCTCTTTATATAGTATTTACATAGTGGATGACAGCTCATGTACAACTAATATTTCCTTTAATTTCGGATTTACCTTGCGATATCCTCGCAAGAGTATAAATGTTAAATCTCGCAGACGCTCTAGTTCTCGCAAGATCTTCGCACTTTCTTCATGTTTCTATCATCGCCATCTATTACGCCATCTCTGAAATCACTTTACGACGGTTTTGCGACGTTGTTGATGAAGATTCCGCAAGTGTGTTGTTGTTGCGATATTTGGATCCTACAGAGATAAACTTGACTCCAAATTTCAAATATGTATAACACAAAGTCTGTATAGCTATACGACTTAGTCTCATTAGTAGATATAATTAAACAGACTTTTGAGTGATAGATAAGTTTTATTCTCCAAATACCTTTTATCGTCGAAGTTCCTCCAAGCTCTTCAGTAGATTTCCTTTCTCAATTGGTGAACTTCATGAAGTCTAATGCTCAACTACACACTTCTATCCTAATCCGAGACATGGCTATAAGTATACTATAAATCAAGATATAATTTTGATCAACTAAACTTGACAAACAAGCTTGAGATAGAAACGCTTGCGAGTTCAACCGAGCAGTGCTCTAACATATACTAAGGAGTGTAAAACTGTTATGCCCATAACTTCATCGTCCGAACTCGGGATGACCTCGTTATTTTTCTGCTGGTTTCATAATTTAATTTCTTACAATATTTAAGTAATTGAAATACTTGATTTTCTGTTGAATATTTATGGTGTGTTGAAATTGAGTTCATGAGATAAATCGTAGTGTTTCAATCCATTATATTGGCTAACTTTCTTATGGTTAGTGACTTTGGAGAATAGCCGATATTCGGATCATATCCTAAAGATTCCTATACAAAGATTATAAGAAAGTTGTGATGGTTAAACTCATATGAAAGTCACAATGATACTATTATCAATTTATGTTTCATAAGTTGTGTATTTAGTATACATATGAGTTTCGGTTTTAGCTTGTTACATTGGCAACGTAAAATCTAAGACTTTGTCGACCTTTCTATGGTAAAAATTGTCTTTTTGCTTGTTATTCTTTTGCCTTGCAGGGGGATAATAACTCACGGGGGAGAGTTCTTAATTGAAGTGGTACTTATTGATATATCTTTGTGGGGAGAGTGGTTGTGGAAATCGAGGGAAGAATTATGCTTATAATCTTTCCTGATATGAAAACTAAGTTAATTCTGATCTTAGTTTGTCATATTGTTGATGGTGGATTTTCATTTCAGGATGAAATTGTAAAAGCCAAAATTATGCGCTAACATCTTGCAAAAGATAAAGCCATTAATAAGTGATGAATACTCTTCACTTTACTAATTCACCTAGAATGGAGCATGTGGCAACAATCCCAATATTCTATGAATTAAATACGAAATTCATCCGTGCTGGAGCATGTGGCAACAATCCCATATACCCCGTGAATTTACAACATTATTAATTAATGCATAACCGCCCTTGTATTTTTTGTACTCATTAACGGTGCGGCATGACTGATCGAGTGTTGTTCTCGCAGAGCAACACGAACCTCCAAGCATTAATAATGAAGCATGTACGAAATACCCGTATGTGCTACAACTCTTAGTGTTATACTAGCCCGATTGAGCATACAACTCTCGGTGTGTTATACTAGCCCGATTGAGCACACATCTCTCGGTGTGTTATACTAGCCCGATTGAGCATGTTTGAACCTGGACTGTCCATATCAGTCTCAGAAACGATCACGACCATCCAACTTCACCAACATGATTGGATGGCTTAGATTGAATCCATGACCCCAGCAGTATTGGAATATTCACTACCGACCCAACGCGGCCCCCGCATGGTCGGCATCCCCAAAGGGTGGCATAGCTTGCTAAACCGTCCAAGCCAAAGCAGTATGGACGAAAAACCCTAAATTAGGGTTTGCGGCACATTACATGTGTCGCAAAACAGTCTCAACCATCCATCTTCGCAGCCATAGATGGAGGGTGTAGATGTAGATTCAAAGGGCCCAGAGCATGTCAACACAAACACCGTGGGCCCGCCTACATACATGACCGATCGGTCAGGACCAACTATAGTTGGTCGTTCCAGTTCGTGCGCCCAAACAAGGCATGACGCACGGCCGGTGAAACCCTAATTAGGGTTTGAACATCACGAGCGTCCATTTTCTCCTGCACGAATGAAGGGTCCAGGATTAGACTAAGAAGGTCCGGTGTGTATCAACATGACCACCGTGGGCCCATCTATCTCCACACCCGATCGGCCAAGGCATATCATGCCTGGTTGCCTCGATTCGCACGCCCAAACTAGTCATGGTCACACCTCCCGATTGTAAACTAATCTCGACCACTCAACTTTGCCGGACAAATTGAGCGGCTTAGATCACGTTTTTATGGGATATTAAGGTATGGACGTGTACACCAGCTCGCCGTCTGTATACCAGACTAATCGGCCAAGACTGACCAAGCTTGGTCTTCTTGAAACGCGTGCCCGAAGTTGGCATGATGCACGGCTTTTGCGGCACCATATTTCTGTTGCAAATTGATCTCGACCACTCAACTTCGCTGGACAAATTGAGTGGCCAGATCACACTTTCACGAGACAATGAGGTATGGGCGCCTACACCGTCATGTCGTCTACACACATGCACGATCGGCCCTGCTAAAATTGTATCCCAAGCTTGGATTCGACCAAGCTAAAGAGTGATGCTTGCGTACCTCTTCAAAAACCCTAATTCCACCAACGGTCGTAGATGAGTGTCTCAAAGATCATCTCCCTCATTCAACTTTACCGGCTTGGTTATACAACCCTGGTCAGGAGTTAATTGGTCAGTGAGGCGTCATGGTGATCACCACCTATCACTCTACCACACCATGATGCAGTATCTGCATAGAATACACACGATACTTCACAAGTATCGACAGATTAAATAACTTAGTTATTTAATCTAGCATTACATGCTGCTTTCCGTGGGTCCCACGATCTACACACTTGAGACATCAATCATGTCACAAACTGGGGGATACATACTGGGGTATTGGTCTGGCGGTTTACAGCGTGCAGCGTGCAACGCGCCATCACAAGAACGTGTCATGAAGTCATGGACGGTTAGAGATGACAGGAGAAGTTGGCAAGACTGGTCGTGTAACACTAACACACAACTCCACTACTCCATCACTACATTTCCTACACTTCCCATGAGAGACGTGAATAAGGCTCAAATGACTTGTATAAATAGGTTCTCCTTCCAATTTCCGAAAAACAAGGCAAGTCAAGACAACAGAGGCAAGTGTTGATACAATCGTATTCAAACACCGGAACTGATAGCTTACATCCAACAAGCCAGTTCAGCTTTCTGATACAAGTCATACATAGCCAACACCTTCACAATATCAACACCTTCTTCGCTTCCCTCCTAAGATCAACCGCATCTCCTTCACTTTGTGACCGAAACAAGTCCGGGAAACGGCCATTTCTTGGTTTAGGCGGATTTGCACAGATTGATTTCTCGAATCTACAAGCACTCCCGTGCAGTGCATTTGTTTAAGGTTTAGACTCATTTCTCTTCCACACACCCCAAATTACCAAAACCGGCAGAAATAGTTTTCACCTATAAACAATTGGCGACCACAGCGGGGGGTTAATCTCTCAGTTGCAAAGTCAATTTCTTCAATACCATTCAATTAATTTCGAGATGGTTGTTCTTAGGACCGACTCGACAGTCTCAAATCCTGATGGTTCCTCCAACAGAGATACCCTTCCTCCTAACGGCGTATCTGACGGCATGATCAGGAGATTTCCAACATTAAGCGAACTAGCACGGGTACAGGAGATTCACACGAAGAACATGGAGCTAATCAAAGAAGCGGTAAACGGCATACTTGATCTCCTCATCAAGATGACATCAGAGATGAGCATTCCGGAGACCTCTACACCGGGGGCTAGTTCCCCTCAGATCAACAGCTTTACTACGAACCAGAGACCAGTGGATCAGGAAGCGGCATCTCTAGTGGAAAGCTTGTGTGAACTCTTGCACCTCTCGAAGAATCAACGGGCAGAGACGTTTGCTGCAATTAATAAAATAGCTTTGGACGTACACCTGACTCCTTCACGTCCAGAAGTCCTAACTGCATTGAAAACATCTGTAAATAATGTTACATTTACAGAAGACGACATGATGGCGGAGGAAGGTCACAACCGGGCCCTACATGTTACCGCACGCATCAAGGGTTCAGAGTTCAGGAGGGCCCTCGTCGACACAAGAGCATCTTCTAATGTGATTACCCTCAAGACTCTCAGGACAGCCAAGGTTAGCCCATGCAAGATTGTACGGCAGCCCACCACAATGACGGACTTCGAAGGAAACCAGACCAGCACATACGGGTATGTCAATCTGAATTTATCAGTAGGACCCGTTCAGTCAAAAGTGAAATTTGAAGTCATAGAAAAGGAGTCGGACTACCATATGATACTAGGGAGATTGTGGCTTCATGACAATAAGATTATCCCTTCAACGTATCACCAGTGCCTGAATACCATGCTAAATGAGGAAGTCATTTGTATTCCTGCATCATTGTCTCCGTACGCACCAATATGCGGAGTGGAACTGTTCGATCCAAAAGAAACTCCGCAGGGAAGGTCAGACAAAGTCTTGTGTACCCCACTACCCACGTGGGCTTCAATCCAGGAAGAGGACCGACTTGCATCACTGGGGTCTAAGCACCACGACACGCCTTTTCTGACGAGGCGTCCATCTTTATCCGGTGAAGCTTCAACGCATGCTCACACCAAAAGGGAATGCACTTTCGAGGCAAACCGTGATCGAAGGGGAAGATAATATCTGAGCGCCATTGGTAGCAATTAGCGTGAGGACTGCACCCAGTCTCTCCGCCCAGTTAAATGATGCAAGAATGACGAAACACAAGAGGAGGTATTGGACGCTCCGCGACAGCTACAAGATGGCACCAACTCCACAACTGACGATCCCGAGACTGTTAACATCGGGAATGAAGAATCTCCCAGGCCTGTCTCTATCAGTTCGACTCTGTCCGTGGACGAACGTGTGAGTCTTGTACAACTACTCAAGGAGTACCAAGATGTGTTTGCCTGGACATACGAGGAAATGCCTGGTCTAGACGAAAAATTGGTCACCCATCACCTACATGTCATACCTGGATCCAAGCCAATCAAGAAATCTCGAGGAAATTGGACACGAAGTGGAAGAACAAATCAAGAACGAAATTCAGAAGTTGCTAGCTGTTGGCTTCATCAGACCTATTCATCATCCGACCTGGTTAGTTAATGTGGTCCCAGTAAAAAAGAAAAACGGATAGATTCGGTGTTGCGTGGATTTCAGAGACTTGAACAAGTGCTATCCAAAGGAAGACTTTCCTCTGCCTAACATCGACATGTTAGTAGATGCCACCAGCGGACACGACATGTTCTCCTTCATGGATGGTTACAGCGGCTACGATCAGATAAGGATGTATGAGCACGATGCAAGTAAGACAGCCTTCCGAACCCCTCTTAGCAATTTTTACTATATTGTTATGCCATTCGGTTTAAAGAATGCCGACGCAACGTATCAACGTGCTATGACGGCAATCTTCCACGACATGATGCATAAGCAAGTCGAAGACTACGTGGATGATATAGTAGTCAAATCCAAGACTCAAGCTATCCTCACAGTGTCGCTGCCGTGAACTGTGAAGGAGCTCCAAAACTTCATGGGCACTTTTTCTTCATTCACCCCCTGCTGAAGAAAGGATCAAGTTTCGTCTGGATCACACTACAACAGGAAGCGTTTCAGAGGATTCAACAAATATTATCATCTCTGAATCATCACAAAGGGTTAGCCTATTATGTCAGCCCAGACAAGAGCGAGCATGGGACATCTTCGGATCCATCGAAGCCGACACCTCAAGGGAGCAGCCTCAAGAAGATAACGATGTCCGCGTGTCATGTCGAGAAAGAATCACGGGGCGAATCACTCTATCGGAGGATGGTGCATGTCTACCGTGTTATGTTGGAGAATACGCACTTTTGGTCATCCTCACGGACTTCGTGAAGGCCGTTGAACGCTCATCTACGACAAACATCTACCCCTCTTTGGAAAGAACCAGGCCTTCCAGTAATGAAGAGCCTCATGATGTTCGTGGAAGCATATATCCCACCAACAGGCAATACAACCTTCAGCCTTCCATAAGCATTTTCGCTGATGCAGCAAGAGGAAAGCCACCGAGATACAACATCCTACACGTCTAAAATCGCCAAATCCAACTCCAGCACCATATGCACGACTACCGTAATGGTGAAACAACGTCCAAGATATTCCATATACGGATCGATGGTAACTACATCAATGAGAGACGTTTTCAGAATTTGTCTCCCGTAGAAGATTTAGTTGCGTTACCAAAGGAGTATGACTGGGACTGCTTAGCACTGCCTATCTCAAAGACAGCCTCATGAACCTATCGTGACAATATCTATCAAGTCCAAAGCTCTTGATACTCGTGGGTAGGGGATTGTCTCCCTCTTCTCTATTTCATGAAGAAACGTCAAGAAAGCCATCAGTTCCAGTTTATCCCTCTAACAATGAGACGAGCTCTACCACTATATGAAGACTTCCAAGTTCGTGCCCATAGCTATCACGCCCCTCCCTGCCAGTCTCTTCTGATCACAGCTGTTTCCAGGAACTGTTGTTGATCGTCGATTAATACCATCCAGAGCTCCACCATATCAACGACCATTACGTACAAAAGACTCATCGGGCATACAAGATAGAGCCACGTATACCACGCTTGGGGACTGAGGTTCAGCATGAAATTCCTTTACCGTCAGTCAAGAACTTCTTCGACGCTCCAACCACTAGAAGCTGCATCAAACGCTCTCCGGGACCTGCTTGCTCCAGAAGATGCTTCAACGCTCTCAGCGGGACCCACACCACGTTCGAACATACAAGGTTCACGTTTGGGCAAAGCAAGTGTAGGAGCAGAATATCGCGACATCAATACTTCACGAGATTAATAAACGACTACATTGCGATGGCGTCGCAGGAAATAAATATAAATGACGCAATAGATGACGAAAGCTAACGTGAGAAAAGTGTGAAGACTTGGCGAGATTTAGGAGTGTCGCAAGGAAAAATGTTTATAACACTCGCGACACTTCGCGAGTTATTCCCGAAAATAAGGACGACTTATTTGTCATCCACTTTATGTATTACCCTATATAAAGGGTTGAATTAGTCTGTTGTAAGGAAAGTTCTTTTTGAATTGTTAAGCAAGTCATTAGGAGAGAGAAAATCTAGAGTGATTGTAATTTCTTTAGCTCTGTTCTATCTATCCTTGTAAACATTTCAAGAAGATAATCAATAAAAATATATAGTTATTCATCTTCAAATGGATTAGTAAAGTAAATTCTTGTGAGGGGTGTATTGTGGGATTTCCTGCAATTACATATGCGCTAGAAACAGGGACTGATTATCCGAATCAAGAAAATGAGAGAGAAAGATGTTAGATCATATGAAGTAGAGAAGTTAAAAAGCAAGGAGTACAATGAAAATATGGAATACTGTACAATTACAAAAGCAAGGATTAATGAATTTCATGAAAACATTAGAGGAAGAATACACAAACGAGATTTTGAAGGGAAGAAGATTATAGATAAGGAGAAGACATCGTCTTTAATAGAGTGGGAAAAGCAGAAAATAACATTCACAGCAGCGGAGATACCTAAAGAGTGTTTGAGCCATACCTAAAGAGTGTTTTAAGCAATACATTGCAGAATGAATGATTGAATGAATTAACAAAAATGAATGAGTGAGTGAATGGGACGAACCTTTATGGCGTACACCTTAGTTCGCGAATGATATTTCGCAAGAGGCAAATGTAAGACCTAAAGTGCGTCATATAAGGGGGTATCTCTTGACATGGCTCATGGGAAAGGTTACACCGCTCCTGTAACCTGAGTCATGGAGATTTGGGGCCCATGAAAGCCTATCCGGGGGAGATACCTTGGATTTCCAACTATATATATAAGGTTATACCCTGGTTGGACGCCCGAGGGTATCTTCCAAGGAGTCAGTGTATGCTCAAGGCGCCGGGGTACACGGTTGAGCCAAGAGTGCCGGGGCATTTGAAGTGTCTCGGCCATTCTTGGCAAGTCTTGGTATATGCTGCACTCGGCCCGAAGAAAACTCCACTTAGGGTGCAGTCTCGTAACCATAAACCATATAGGTATAAGGGATAAGAGGCTGCGAAAACAACTGGTTGTTGTTAAGACCGGATGGGAGGAGCTAGTCTTGTATGTCAGATGTACGCCTCCTTGAAGGGGCAACCGGGGGAGAAGATAAGGGCGGCACCCTCCATTAGGGAGCTGATAAGTGTCAAAAGACGCAAATGTCATGAAGGCTTTATTTTCGCAAGGAAATTTAGGCTTGTCATATTTGTGCGATGATCCTGTAGAGGAAATAATACTTACGCGAGGATAAGGCGAGATCAATGGGTTTTTGCATGAAAATGTAAAGACGTCTGCGATTTCGTCGTGAAGACGGCAATGTCATGGGATTTTACACTCGCAAGAGTATTTAAAGCTGTCATATTGTCGCAGATAAAATATCCCTGCAGAGGCAAAAATACTTAACAAATGATAAGACAAGGTCAATGGGTCATTACATGAAAGTGTAAAGACGTCCGCGACTTTTCGCAACGAGGGGTGGCGAAATAAGACCTTTAATTAGGAAGGCAAAATAAGACCACACAATCAATGATAAGACAAGATCAATAGATTTCTTCATTTGTGAGGATATCCTGCGATCTTGTCGCCATGATAAATTTCAATATAAGTAAGGTAAGCGAATAGGATTGCGAAATTAAAATTGCAAATTTAAAATGAGATGGAAAGAGAAGATAAGAGATTATTCATCAAGGGAGGTCTTTCCAATCAAAAAGAGTACTTCAACAGAAATTGAAAAGCATCTCATACAAAAAGTCATGCAGAAAAAGAGACTGAAAGATATAAAATTACAGGAGTAACTTAATTTTCTACATCTACATCGACATTCTCGGCAACAGGAGATGATAAATGTCCTTCAACAATTTTATCAGCATCACCTTCACTAGTGAGAGGATTTCCATCAGAAGTTTTTTCATTGGGATTCTCAGTTTCATAAAGATCCTTCTCGACAAGTTCATTGTTTGCGATATCTTCGCAGCTTTCATAATCATAATCACTATCAGGAGAATTAGGAACTTCATCATCTTCAACTTCCAAAGGTGCAACAGAGACAGGTTCAAGGGATTTAGAGAGTAAGATCTCATTCACAAAAACTTCAGCTTTGGGATGAAATTGACAAAGAAGTGCCTTCTGTTGATTCCTACTTTGGATATGTTTAAGATGGCTGAGATAATTAAGCCTTCTCGCGGCACGATCATGAAAATGGGAAAGAGTAGCAACAAGAGTTGTGTTTTCCTTGCGAATCTTGGCATGGGAGGATTCCAAAGTAGATAGAGAAGTGCGAAGATCTTTCTCAGATTCTGCGAAAAAATATATATGAACAGCAGGGTTAAGATTAAAAAATAATGAAAGAAATTAGAAAAGGAAAACGGCGGTTGAGGCAGTCAAATTTTATGACTACCTTCCTTTTGCGAGAAAAGATGTTGGGTCAGGGCCAAGCAACTATTCTCCAAATGATCCATGGCAGTATCAAAATCATCACCGACAAGACCCTTTAATCGAGAACGCAAGCTTTTTTCATTAGAAATCAGTAAATTATTCTCTTTCGCAATGGAGGAATGAGATTTTTTAACTTGGTATATTCATCCTTGAGCTGGTTTGTTTTCACACTTAGGGTTATTCTACCCTGAATAAGCTTATCTCTTTCGGTAGTGGTTTCTTTGAGTTTATTTTTCAAAAGAAGCGAGATAGATTGTTCTTGCTCATTCAATGCTTTTTGACAAACACCAAGTTGCTGCGAGGATATAGCCACCTTATCCAACAAAGCTCGCTTCTCTCGGGACAAAGTTCCATTTTCATCTGATAAGGTTTCCAATTCCAAATTAGATTTAGTCAAAGAATATGACAGATGCGACAATTCGCTACTTAACAATTCTTGTTTACGGACTAAGTAGGCGTTTTCTTGGGTAAGATTTACTTATCGGTCAACAAAATATGTATGGAGGTTATCTAATCGGTTATATTGCTCCATCCAAGCATCTCTTTCTGTTCGAGTTTCTTCCACGATAGATTCCACTTGATATATCTCCATTTTACGTTTCTGATTCAAAACTTTAAAGGCGAACAAAGTCTTCAAAAAAAAAAAAAGGGGGAAGGAAATGGTACCTTTTAGTTCTTCATTTTTCCCGCGAAGATTGTCGCGATCCAGAGAAGCATTATGAAGGCTATTCTTTAAGATCTTAATTTCTTGTTCCAAGGATGCTCGCGACATTGTATCGTAAACCAAAATACTTACTCAAAGATTCATAAACACTAGACCTGACAGGATCAGTGGAGATTTTCTTAACATCATTCATGGTAGCTGATAAAACTTTAAAAGCTATATCCATCCCTTCTAAGTTTTCTTTAGTAAGAGAGATAGATTCAGAGGAAGAAGAAATGATGGAAGAAGAGGCAAAAGCTGAGTCATCCTTAGTCATAAGAATGCCAGTTGGAGGAGCTTGATCAACAAGGGAAGATGAGATAGAGGTATTAAGAGTGGAGAGGGGAACATTATGAAGAATCTCATTAACGGAAAATTCAGGGACTAATTTATCAGGCGAGGTCATCGTAGGAGAAGGTGATTTGTCATGAGAAGAAGGAATTGGGTTATCTTACGAAGATGCCGCAGGAGAAGTAGTAAGTTTAAACCCAGGAAAAGTAATGGCAGGTGCGACAGGTTTAAAGTGGCGAGGTTTCTTGGGAGCTAAATTGATATCTTTGTCATCCTGCGAATAACAAGTTAAATAAGAAACAGAGGCAACAATATTGTTATTAAAAGGGTAAATGTTTCTTAAATACCTTGTCATTCGCAGTCTTTCTCTTGGAAGCAAAGGATTTCGGCTACGAACTCTTGGGAATATTAGGGTTTGTAATGGTGAATTTGGTGCTAGACTTGTCCTTGCTAAAACAAAAATGGCAGGAAAGTCATTAAAAAGGGGAAGTATCAGAACAAAACTATTTCATTAGGAAAGATCAATCACGAAATGATTAAATTTAGCAAAGTTCGCAAACCTTGATGCCATGGAAACAGTAGCAGAAGAATTACAGCAGAAAGATGATGAAGAAGACGGTGAAAAAAAATGAGAGAAAAATTGCGAGACGGTAAAGAAGATGAAATAAAAGAAAAGAAGAATTTTCATGGGAAATTCTCCCTTAAATAGACAGAAAAGAGTAACTTAGGATAGCATTAAAAACTCTCGGTAAAAGGGAATTTTAGACACGTGTAAGCGAGTCATTCCTAAATACACGGAACCTTCTTTGACAAAAAAATTTGGTGAAAAATAGACGATCGCGATATTTCAAAATATTAATTCTCATGACATAATTATGACTAATAAGACTTCGCAGAGCACTAAAAGAATGACGTAGCAGATGATATCAGCATAATTCATGAGGAAAGTATGAGCAACCTGCGAGAGTAAGAGCTCATAGCATGAGGCAAAGAACATGGAACGAAAGTTTCGCATGATGGATTTGCAATACTTCTTACATTTAGAGGATTAAATGTTTCTTATATTTCTTCAAGAATACTTCATACTTCGTATACTTCGGGATGATACTTTTAAAATTACTTTTCAAAGCTTCGGAATTTCGCAAAAGAATAGAGGAAAGTACGTACTTTTCAAGTCCAATATTCTTTCGCTCGTTCCTTCATCAACAAAAATCAAAGACT
Organism: Papaver armeniacum; assembly: GCA_023531295.1. Taxonomy (NCBI): domain Eukaryota; kingdom Viridiplantae; phylum Streptophyta; class Magnoliopsida; order Ranunculales; family Papaveraceae; genus Papaver; species Papaver armeniacum. Next base: position 148,010 of record JAJJWW010012223.1, read on the forward strand.
ACTACAACAACGGATTTTTTATTAAAGATCGCTCTTCAAGCAATATTCAAGAAAAAAGAGGCAAGATGTAGGAGCAGAATATCGCGACATCAATACTTCACGAGATTAATAAACGACTACATTGCGAAGGCGTCGAAGGAAAGAAATATAAATGACGCAATAGATGACGAAAGCCAGAACGTGAGAAAAGTGTGAAGACTTGGCGAGATTTAGGAGTGTCGCAAGGAAAAATGTTTATAACACTCGCGACACTTCGCGAGTTATTCCCGAAAAAAAAGGACAACTTTTGTCATCCACTGTGTATTACCCTATATAAAGGGTTGAATTAGTCTGTTGTAAGGAGAGTTCTTTTTGAATTGTTAAGCAAGTCATTAGGAGAGAGAAAATCTAGAGTGATTGTAATTTCTTTAGCTCTGTTCTATCTATCCTTGTAAACATTTCAAGAAGATAATCAATAAAAATATATAGTTATTCATCTTCAAATGGATTAGTAAAGTAAATTCTTGTGAGGGGTGTATTGTGGGATTTCCTGCAATTACAGCAAGCACGCCTAGATCCCACGTTCGAGCTAAGGGAAGAGCGATGTTGGTTAGCAAGACCGGTGTTCGTCAAGGCAAGACCGGTGTTGGTCGAAGTAGCAAGGATGACACTCGAGCAAGCACATAAACTGTACGGGCAAAGAAAGCAAGGCCGGTGTTGATCAAGTCACAAGGCCGGTACTGCTCAAGTCACAAGGCCGGTGTTGATCGTCACAAGGCCGGTACTGCTCAGGTCACAAGTCCGGTATTGCTCAAGTTTCAAGGCTTCTATAGATCAAGTGACAAGTCCGATATTGCTCAAGTTTCAAGTCCAGTATTGCTCAAGTTTCAAGTCTGGTATTGATCAAGTCACAAGTCCGGTATTGCTCAAGTTTCAAGTCCGGTATTGCTCAAGTTTCAAGTCTGGTATTGATCAAGTTTCAAGTCCGGTATTGCTCAAGTTTCAAGTCCGGTATTGATCAAGTTTCAAGCCCGGTATTGCTCAAGTTTCAAGTCTGGTATTGATCAAGTTTCAAGTCATGTATTGCTCAAGTTTCAAGTCCGGTATTGCTCAAGTTTCAAGTCTGGTATTGATCAAGTTTCAAGTACGGTATTGCTCAAGTGACAAGTCCGGTATTGATCAAGTGACAAGTCTGGTATTGATCAAGTCACAAGTCCGGTATTGCTCAAGTTTCAAGTCCGGTATTTCTCAAGCTTCAAGTCTGGTATTGATCAAGTGACAAGTCCGGTATTGCTCAAGTTTCAAGTCCGGTGTTGGTCAAGGGGCAAGTCTGGTGTTGGGGTGAGGCAACAGGTTTGGTAATTGGTCGAAGAAGGCGCAGCCGGCCCTAAGCAAAGCAGGCACGCGGCAGCTCCCACTTGATCAGGCACATCCAGCCCAAATTGGTCGAAGCAGGCACAGCCAGCCCCAAGCAAAGCAGGCATGCGGCAGCTCCCACTTGATCGGGCACATCCGGCCCCAAATTGGTGGCGAGGCACAGTAGTCCGCAAGCAAAAGCGGGCACGCGGCAGCTCCCACTTGATCATGCACATCCAGCCCCAAATTGGTCGAAGCAGGCACAGCCGGCCCCAAGTAAAGCAGGCACGCGGTGGGTCCCACGTTCGAGCAAGGTAGGCGTAACAAGCCCACGTTCGATCAAGCAGGCGCATGATGAGTCCCACGATCGAGCGAAGCAGGCACAACAAACCGTTGAGCAGGCACATCAGCCCCACGCTCGAGCGGAACAATCACGAAGAAGGCTCTCGACCGAAGCAGGCATAGCACGGTCGATCGAAACAGGCAAGACCGATATCATGCTAGGGGAACGCTCGCCTGAACGCCTCTTGAACGTGACATGCTCTAAGGACAGGACGACTCGTCTCTCCTGGTAACATTTAACTTTGTCTCATAAGTTTTATCTGTATATGTCACCATCTAATGCCTACCCCCACAATAGTGTAACCATTATGCGCTAGGCAGGGGACTTAATGTTGATGGTGGATTTTCATTTAAGGATGAAATTATAAAAGCCAAAATTATGCGCTAACATCTTGCAAAAGATAAAGCCATTAATTAGTGATGAATACTTCTTCACTTTACTAATTCACCTAGAATGGAGCATGTGGCAACAATCCCAGTATTCTCGTGAATTAAATACACGAAATTCATCCAGGTTGGAGCATGTGGCAACAATCCCATATACCCTGTGAATTTGACATTATTAATTAATGCATAACCAGCCTTGTATTTCTTGTACTCATTTACAGGTGTGGCATGACGACTGAGTGTTGTTCTCAAAGCGGAGCAACACGAACCTCCAAGCATTAATAATGAAGCATGTACGAAATACCCATACAGGCTACAACTCTCGGTGTGTTATACTAGCCCGATTGAGCATACAACTCTCAGTGTGTTATACTAGCCCGATTGAGCACACATCTCTCGGTGTGTTATACTAGCCCGATTGAGCATGTTTGAACCTGGACTGTCCATATCAGTCTCAGAAACGATCACGACCATCCAACTTCACCAACATGATTGGATGGCATAGATTGAATCCATGACCCCAAGCAGGTATTGGAATATTCACTACCGACCCAACGCGGGCCCCGCATGGTCGGCATCCCCAAAAGGGCGGCATAGCTTGCTAAACCGTTCAAGCCAAAGCAGTATGGACGAAAAACCCTATATTAGGGTTTGCGGCACATTACATGTGTCGCAAAACAGTCTCAACCATCCATCTTCGCAGGCATAGATGGAGGGTGTAGATGTAGATTCAAAGGGCCCAGAGCATGTCAACACAAACATCGTGGGCCCGCCTACATACATGACCGATCGGTCAGGACCAACTATAGTTGGTCGTTCCAGTTCGTGCGCCCAAACAAGGCATGACGCACGGCCGGGAAACCCTAATTAGGGTTTGAACATCACGAGCGTCCATTTTCTCCTGCACGAATGAAGGGTCCAGATTAGACTAAAGCGAAGGTCGGTGCGTATCCAACATGACCACCGTGGGCCCATCTATCTCCACCCAATCGGCCAAGGCATATCATTCCTGGTAGCCTCGATCCGCACGCCCGAACTAGGCATGATCACACCTCCCGATTGCAAACTAATCTCGACCACTCAACTTTGCCGGACAAATTGAGTGGCTTAGATCACGTTTCTATGGGATATTAAGGTATGGACGTGTACACCAGCTCGCCGTCTGTATACCATACTAATCGGCCAAGACTGAACAAGATTGGTCGTCTTGAAACGCGCGCCCGAAGTTGGCATGATGCGCGGCTTTTGCGGCACCAGATTTCTGTTGCAAATTGATCTTGACCACTCAACTTCGCCAGGACAAATTGAGTGGCCCATATCACACTTTCACGAGACAATGAGGTATGGGCGCCTACACTGTCATGTCGTCTACACACATGCACGATCGGCCCTGCTAAAATTGTATCCCAAGCTTTGATTCGACCAAGCTTAAGAGTGATGCTTGGGCACCTCTTCAAAAACCCTAATTCCACCAACGGTCGCAGATGAGTGTCTCAAAGATCATCTCGTCCGTCCAACTTCACCGGCTTGGTTATACAACCATGGTCAGGAGTTAATTGGTCAGTGAGGCGTCATGGTGATCACCACCCGTCACTCTACCACACCATGATGCAGTACCAGCATAGAATACACACGATACTTCACAAGTATCGACTTCCTAAATAACTTAGTTATTTAATCTAGCATTACATGCTGATTTCAGTGGGTCCCACAATCCACAAACTTGAGACATCAATCATGTCACAAACCGGGGATACATATCGGGGTATTGGTCCGGCGGTTTACGGCGTGCGGCGTACAACGCGCCATCACAAGAACTTGTCAGGAAGTCATGGACGGTTAGAGATGACAGGAGAAGTGGGCAAGACTGGTCGTGTAACACTAACACACAACTCCACTACTCCATCACTCCACTTCCTCCACTTCCCACGAGAGACTTGAATAAGGCTCAAATGACTTGTATAAATAGGTTCTCCTTCCTATTTCCAAAAAACAAGGAAAGTCAAGACAACAGAGGCAAGTGTTGATACAATCGTATTCAAACACCGGAACTGATAGCTTACATCCTGCAAGCCAGTTCAGCTTTCTGATACAAGTCATACATAGCCAACACCTTCACAATCTCAACACCTTCTTTGCTTCCCTCCATAAGATCAACCCCATCTCCTTCACTTTGTGACCGAAACAAGTCTGGAAAGGCCATTTCTTGGTTTAGGCCAGATTTGCATAGATTGATTTCTCGAATCTACAAGCACTCCCATGCAGTACATTTGTTTAAGGTTTAGACTCATTTCTCATCCACACACCCCAAATTACCAAAACCGGCAGAAATAGTTTTCACCCATAAACACATATTGAAGCGTAAGGTAACGATTTTTGTGTTAGTTAATTGTCTTCATGTTAAGAAAAGTTTATTTAAATGCCTATTCTTTGCTTTTACTTAGCAAAATATGGTGCAATTGTTATATTTTCATTATTTTGTTTGGATTGTTATGTTTCAATTGTTTGCGGTTAAGAAAATTTAGTCTATTCAAATTATTTTTTTCGCTTAACGAAAAAAGGATCAATCATTTTAGTCTGTTTGATTCCTGATAAGAGAAACTAAGTTAATTCTGATCTTAGTTTAATCTTATCAAATGTAGGATTCGATTATTCAAGTCTAGTCGATTCCTCGAAGATAAAAACTAGTTAACTGACCTAGTTGTCGTCTTGTCTAAAAGAAGGTACAGTTATTTTATGAATTATTGGAACCTGATAAGAGAAATTGAGTTAATTTTTGATCTCATTTGAGTCTTATCGAATAAAGCGATTATATATGCATAATTAGTTTAGTTTTGTAACTAAATTTTCTTAGTTTACTAATCGTACTAAGGGAAAATTTCTTCCGAAAATTGTTTCCTTGATGACATACTAAACAAGATTACTTAAGTACTTTCGGTTTTAGTATTTGGTTATCTAAAATGGTATGTGTAACCTTCGTGCTTAACTCTTATAGGTTTTACAAGTTCTTATGAATTTGTAAGATACTTTCGGTTTGCTCTTATGTTTATTCGTTTCTTTGTCATTTTCGTGACAAAAAAGGGGGAGAAATATATGGAGTAAACAAGTGATATATGATCACTAGGAAAGGACATATGTGCCTAAACGTTATATCTAATGAAAGAGTAAAGCATAGACTAAGGGAGAGACACATATCATCATGATGTTTAGTGTTTCATACTACACAAGAGGAATAACAAAAATGTTCCAATTGAATATATACCTAGCTTTGCTTTAGGGGGGTGGGGTAAAGTGTTTGTTATTTAAATGTATACAACGGCATTTATTTTTTGAATATGTGCAGGATATTTGTTGTTGAAACATGAAATCAAGCGTATGAAGAATGAGTTATTTGTAATCCGTTTATCTCCATATGTATTAGAGTTTTGCCATTAAAATTGACAAAGAGGGAGATTGTTAGAGCATTGCTCGGTTGAACCCACCAAGCGTTGGTATGTCAAGGTTGGTCATATTTTAGTATAAAAACTCAATTAGAGTCGCTTGATTAAGATTACTAGAGACAACTTGGTTTAGGTTATACTAGAAAGTCTAGGAATGTTGAGACATACAAGTATTACTCTGAAGACCTGAAGAACGTGAAGACATGACAACTACAACGAAGACATTTATCCTTCCACTTGAGGTTAGTAATACTGACTTGACTTGTTTCCATTCCTATCGTTTCTTTCAAGTCGTTTAAGATTGAAAATATAACATGCGAGGTTATATATATGATACTCTAGTATTAGACTTGGTCATGTTTGTATGATCAAAGTGTCAAGGAAGTATATTGAATTACAAAGTATAACGTTTATCTTTTGAACTTCGTAAATACGACATCGACATAATCTATGTAACTTGTTACTTAATTGTATATTGAATATTGGTGTGATTTCATCTTAGGAAACTATGTTTTATTACATTGGTTTAAGGAAGTGGATACACAAATTTGTTTCGTAATCGAAAGGAAATCAATAAGGTGTTTTGGACCTTTTGGTTCGGTTTCCTATGAAGATCTATTGGATGGCCAATTTGAACCTAAGGTGGGAATTTAGGTAGAACCAATCTTAACTTATGTTGAGTATCAAGGTATCCTTACCTATTTAGGGATACATGGTAGAACCGATCATGTCTTTTGTTATGAGTCTTGGTAGAACAGATCCTTACCTATATTGGAATCTTGGTAGAACCGATCCTAGATTTTGTTAGGAGTCATGGTAGAACCGACCCCTACCTATATTGGGAAACTTTGTAGAACCGATCCTAACCTATGTTGGGAGTCATGGTAGATACGGTCCCTAGAGAAAAAACCGATTTTTAACATTCACGTATTACTTTACGGTTTTGTGTGAGTTTGGAATTAGGGTTTGCTAGATAGGAAAGTTCTAGATGTTGAAATAATTTTCAGATGTACATAATTCTTATCATTGATTGTTCAAAGATATTCCTTGATATTCAAGGTGATCCCAAACCGAAATATTCGGGAATCTTTTAATTAAGATTTTCTAATTATATGTTTTTGATTTCCACCAATCAAAACATATATCTAGAAAAACTATATTAGTTAAGTGCTAAACTAATATTAGATATTTTTTAAAGAGAGATTTCAGAATTACAAGTTGGATATTAGTTGGAAATATGAAAACCGAAATTAGATACTTTATTGCATATCATGAGAATCTTTCGGTTTTTGAAATTTCCTTGTTGTCCAAACAACCTTGGTATATAAATTGAGAAGTTTTTCATTCTTGAAAACTATCCTTATCCAGGCAAACTTCATTGCTTCCGGCGGAGCCGACTACAAGTATTACTTGTAATACTATACCGGAGAGGAAAGTACTGAAAAAGTGGGGGTAAAACAACCTCACCAAATAATTTGCTTAGCAATCTGTATGGACTAACTCCAATACACGTTTAAGAGAATCAACTAGACAGTCAGACTCAATCTTAATAAAAAGTATATCAAAGAGTTATATCTCAATTTCTCAATTCAATACTTACTCAAGCAAATAGAAATCTGCGAGTCTAATTGAATACAGGAGAAATTAACTTGAACGGTACCAAAGACCAATGTTCAAGTATCAATCATTTCAATCAACAACCAAAGGTTGGATTTACCAATTGATCGATTCAACGCACAACCTGTGATATTTCAATTGTAGGATCAGAATATCGCAAAACCAATACCTCGGCGAAATCCATAAACGTTACATAGCGAAGGCGTCGCAAACGAGTAAAATAAGTGACGAAATGGATGACGCAGCTTTTAACACGAGAAAGGTGTGAAGACTTAGCGAGATCTAGGAGCGTCGCGAGATTATGCATTTGTACGCTTGCGACACTTCGCAAGTCATTCCGAAAATAAAGGACAACTTTTTTGTCATCCATTATGTAACACCCTATATAAAGAGCCGAACAGGCCTATTGATGGGGGATCTTTTTTCGAGTGTTGAGCAAGTCATTAAGAGTTAGAAAGTTTATAGTAATTGTAATTTCTTTAGCTCTTTTCCATTTTTGTCTTGTAAATATTCAAGAAATTAATCAATAAAAACTATAATTGCTCATCTTCAATGGCTTAGTTGTGTGGATTCTTGTGAGGGGTGTAGTGTAGGATTTCCTGCAACTACATATTGGCGCTAGAAACAGGGACAGAGTAAGGATTGACATCGTGATTTGAAAGAATTTGGAGTAATAGGGAAGGAATTTCATATAATTTTCAACAATTTATTGAAATTGAGAAATGGCTAGAAAAAGACATGCATCCGAACAACCAACAACTGTTAGAAGGAGCAGGAGACTTGCTGGAGAAGGGAGAAATGAAATGGGGGAATCCTCAAGAATAAACACAAGAAATAATGAAGAAAATCAAATTCAATCACCAATTCAACCGATCTAGAATAGAACTGTGGATTATGATAGAGTAAGCGTGCATACTTGGAGATCGACTCGTGGACGAAAGGGGAGAAGAAACAAACAATTGATAAACAATGGACAAGAGGTGAGAGACCGAGAAGTGATTGGAGAAATAATTCATGGAAATGAAGAGGTCGCAGCATTAGAAACATTGAGACAAACAATACATGAAGAAAGACGATTATAAGCAGAGGAACGTGCAAATTTGACAAGGCAAAATCATGAGTTGAGGATGGAAAGTATGAGATTACAAAACAGAAGGTCGAGAAGCACTACAAGGTCAAGCTCAAGATCAGTTAGAGAGGAAAGAAGGAAAACTTTACCTATAAAAAATGCTAATGAAGAAAATCGAGAGGAAGTGCAAAATCCAGGCGAAGAACGTTGCGAAAGAAGAGAAATAATGGAGGATCGTTATATCCCATGTCCTGAGACTCTTCAAAATGGGCAAAATGATGGAAATCAAGGAAATAGGCAGCGTCAAGGGCGGAATAATTCAGGTGATGAGGAAAACTGGGAATAAGGAAGAAGAATATTGCATGGGAGAGAAGCATAGAGGAAGCAAAAAGAAATTGAAGATGAAATTGAAAGACACTATGTTGAGCAAGCACGTCTAGCTTGCGAAAGAGAAAGGTTGAGAACAGAAATGGAAGAACAGGAGTTACAAGAGGCAATTCTCGTAATAATCATGATAATAGAGAAAGAAGGAGAGAACAAAATCGCAACAATGGTAATATCAATGAAGAGTATGAAAGAGTACAAAGAAGAGAAAATGATAGATATAACGGTGTGCGAATTAATGAGAGGAATGAAAGAGAAGATCGCAGAGAAAGACGAGAATAGAATGATGGACAAGAGAGTCAAAACAGACATGAACGCAGAAGAAGAGAGGCGGAATTAAAAAGACCAATGGAGCCAAATTCTAGTGTAAATGAACAAATTCTGAGAGAATTGGCGAAAATGAGGGGAATGTTAAATAATAAAAGGGGAGGAGGTAAGAGACAATTGGATGAAGCCATAGAAGAAGCTGCGGAGACTCCATTCACACAAGAAGTACAATTAGGAGGAATACCACCAAAGTGCAACTTACCTACGTTAACCAGCATTTTCGATGGAACAACTTGTGCAATACAACATATCAAAGCTTATGTGAGATTATGTTACAATGGGAGAACCATGATGCTATATTGTGCAAATATTTTGCATCAAGTTTGACAGGAGAAGCTTTGAAATGGTTTGAAGGATTACCGAGGAATACAATAACATCTTTCAATCATTTGCAGGCTATATTTTTAGGGGCATACATTAGTAATAACTCCTCGCGACCTGGTATTGAAGATGTATTTGGGTTAAAACAAAGGGTTGGTGAAAAGCTTGAAGCATCTAACCATGAGATGGAAGACAATGTGTAGTGATATGGCTGGTCGTGTGGATGAGAGATATCTCATTTTATCATTCATTAACGCTATGTTCGCAACCAATCTACTATATATTCAAATTTTTAGAATCAAGAATACAATCACAATGACTGAGTTGCGAGAACTACAAGAGGAGTACATTGATCTAGAGGAAAAACAAAATGAGATGGAATCGTACCCCGTTGCGAACACAAGTTCAAAAGTTGCAAATGCAAGCTCGTTACCTAAACTAATAAACACAGTGGCGAGCACCTCGCAAAGTCAACAAGGAATGATAAAGGATGATGGTCAGCGAAAGTTGGTAGCTATGGGGAGTCGTGATCAGGAGGAATTTGAGACAGAGAGAAACTTCTATAATCGTGGAGGAAATAACAAAATTCAAAGACTTGATCAGCCGCAAGAAACTTCCGGAAGTCAGAGGCAGAGTTATCATAGAGGACAGCGAAGTCACAGGGTAGTCTGGGAAGAAATCAAGATGCCACCACTGAATGCTAGTGTGGAGAAAATATGGGAAGCTATAATCTTAATGGAAAATATACCTGCACCATGGAATATGGGAAGTGAGCCACCTCCGAGTGACAGAAGTCATGAATTTTTTTCTTATCACCATTTTCATGGACACTCCACAAACGATTGTAGAAATATAAAAAGAATCATCCTCAGATGATAGACCAAGGGAAACTAAATCAATTTCTAAAAAATCAACCTCAATCCCAACCATTACCACCACCGCCAAAAATTCACAGAGCAAACACAACAAAAGGAGGAGAAACGTTTGTGATAGAAGTTGGAGCAAAAGCCAAGAATTTGTCTTGCAACTCTATTGTACATTCGCACAGGACAGTAGAAAATTTTCATGATAGTGTTATTAGTAGGGTTTTCGCAAGAGATGCTGATAACAGAGAAATAATGAACATCGCGAAGACATCGCCACTTAAGCAATGGCAAAAGCAGATTATTTCTTTTACCGCAGAAGAAATACCTGAGGGTGGAGAGATGCATGACAACCCATTAGTGGTAAGATTGGAGATTAACCCAAAACCTGTCGATGATGAAGATGATGAGTCAGAAAATTCATGGGCAATCAATAGAATCTTAATCGATACTGGAAGCTCCGTAAATATCCTTTTTTATCATACTTACAAGACTATGGGAGGAAATGACGAAGATCTAATACCTTCAACTTATAAGATCTATGGTTTCAACGGTACTGCCAACAAGCCTAAAGGAGAAGCTCATATGTGAATACCACTGAAAGGATTATCAACTGAAATTTCGTTCTGCATAGTCGATGTGGAATCTCCCTATAACGCATTGATTGGGCGACCTTGGTTACATGAAATTCGGGTGTAGCATCGACTTATCACCATTACATCAAATTTCCTCATCCCATCGGTGTCGAGTCATAAAAGGAGATTGGGTTGAGGGACAGAAGTGCTATGAAGTTGATGTGGAGTCTTGCGAGAAAAGAGCTGCTCAGAAGAAGAACTGGAAGCAAAACATCAAAAAATGAACAAAGAAGGGAAAGACTAATGGTGGACGCAATAGAGGTGAGAGAAAAAAGTACGTTGCCAAACCAATGTCTGAAGGAAGTTGGAAATTGCGATGATTTTGCAAAAGGAAGGAAGTATTAGGAAATTTGAATAATGAAGAAGCAGAGAGCAACATAAGTAAGAAGCGAAAGGAGTGAATGATTGATTATAGACTTGCGAAAGTTAAAAAAAAAAAAAAAAAAATTAACTTTTGAGTGATAAAAACAGGTTGAAGATGCAAAGACTGTGATAATCGAAAAAAGAATACGCGAAGCTTTCGCAAGAATTTGAATGATAAAGACAGGTTGAAGATGAAAAGACTATGATAATCGAAAAAACACTATGCGAAATTCTCGCAAAAATGATGACAAGAAACAATCTAAAATTAATGAAATATCAGAATGGGACGAACCTGCTATGGCGTACACCATAGTTCGCGAATCCAAATTTCGTAAGAGGCAAATGTAAGACCTAAAGTACGTCATAAAAGGGGGTATCTGTTAACATGGCTCGGGGAAAAGGTTACACCGCCCCGGAACTCGGGTCATGGAGATTTGGGGTCAAGAAAGCCCATCCGGGAGAGATACCTTGGATTTCCAACTATATATATAAGGTTATACCCTGGTTGGACGACCGAGGGTCTCTTCTAAGGAGTCACGTATGATCAAGGCGCCGAGGTACACGGTTGAGCCAAGAGCGCCTCGGGGCATTTGAAGTGTCTCGGCCATTCTTGGCAAGTCTTGGCATATGTTGCACTCGGCCCGAAGAAAACTCCACTTAGGGTGCAGTCTCGTAACCATAAACCATATAGGTATAAGGGATAAGAG
>JAJJWW010012224.1:0-68315 GCA_023531295.1 Papaver armeniacum
AAAATTAGGTTTTAGAACACTTCCAATTTCTCTACAGATTTTATTGTTTGGATTTGGTCCTGAGATTGATGATGGGCCGCGATAAAAGTCCAGTTACGGGCTCCGGTTTTGTTTGACGAATGAGTCTAGTTAGTCAACGAGGTAAAAGTAAAAAGAAAATTCCCAGTCTAGAAATGAACATCATCTGTTGGGAGTAAATTTTGTGGGAGAGGCAAATAAAATAGTTGGTGAATGAAATAGCTGGAGACGTGTGAATCTGATCAATCACATAATATTTTAATTTTTATTTATTTTTGATCAACTAAATAAATACAATTCTGACGAATTTTAAACTCGGATCATTATGATATTGGCAGTGAATCACATATTAACGAGAGTTCTTGATGTATATAAACAAAAATGTTTATGGACGACAAATACTAATCACAAGCTTGAGCAAGACCCAAAAAAATTTGTCCCGATAAGGTCAAAGGTAAAAAAAAAAAAAAAAAAATTGTCATATTATGCATCTTTGCCAATTTTTCCAATCTAGTGGCTCATTAGGATATATATTCCCTTAGCTTCGGGATACTTTTGGAAGCAATTAAAATGGAATTTTATACGCATAGGCCAATCCCACCTACCGGCTGCCGGCCGGCATCAATCATGAGGTAAGAGGTATTGATGAGATTGTCTAGTATTTTATTAGGATTCCGGATAATGACCTTAATCAAATAATACTAATTTTAAGCTTTATCAAAAACATATATAAAATTACAGTTGCAAATGCAGAGAAACAAAATAAACAACTAGCAATCAAGTACTCGCAAAACCTTAGGATACACATCATGGATCCATTCCCAGGAAGTCCAGATAACGTTGCGGCCAGAATAATCGATTAGCGGTGAGATGATTTGTTTCCTGGTATGATCATATGATGCATGATGCCGACTTGAACCTAGAGCATTTTGCACGTAGGAGGTGTTGGAAAACGATTACTAAAAAATAAGTTTTAAGGTTTTAATAAAATTATAATTTATTGTTTTCTTTTGTGAATGAAAACTTATTAGTCCCACATTGTGGAGTTTCCAAGTTTTAGTTGTTTTAAGAGACTATATAAGCATTTTAGTCACACATCGGGGAGTTTTTCTTCTTAAGTTGTATTTGTCAATTATATAAACAAATTCACTACTTTTGTAAAATCTATGGGAAAGGGGTTGCTCCATATTTTAGAGGGACCCCTAAGGGAAAATATTTTATAGCCGTTTCTTAAGCGTTCGCGATTTTCCTTAATGGTTTTTTCGGAGTTGCCAAGATCAAGTTGAGCATCTACTACATATGCTAGTAGTATGTGTAGTAGGGTGTTTTATCCTGGAGATATCTGTCATGTGAGGGCTATATCATCAATCTTGAGTGTAGCCGGGCGCTAATGTCTTAAGGGCAACGTGTTGAACACGTGACTCAGTCTGTTTTTCCAAAGTTTTGCCTTGTTGCTGTTGCGGAGATTTGGGGAGCTCGTCCGTTTCATCAAATCGATCACTTCCACTATAAAGGACCTAAGTATTAATAACTTTTGCTTATTTGATTTTTTCCTTGTTTTTGATTATTCCACCCAACAATCTTAAGACATTAAAATTTGTAATAATCAAGAATGGTTGATTGGTTTGTGAATCATGGATGTTAATTATGGAGTGAAAAAGACTTAAGGTCATGGATGTTAATTATGGAAAACTTGTCGTACCTAATGGCATGTGATTATGAAGGAAACGTTATAAGACTTAAGGTCAATATAAGCTTAACGAAAAAATTGATGAAGTAGTTGATTCTTGTGTTTTCTTTTGTGTGATTGAATGTTTTGCATGGTAGACATGGAACCGTAAACTTATATAAGTCAATGCAAAGCCGGGAAGCGTAGGTCTGCATACCCAAATTTAGTTTGGATATTGAACACAAAAGTTAAATATTCGTAGAATCAAAATATGCTATAAAACCTTTTAGCAAAATTGCTGAGTAATTCTAAGCCCTTATAATTAATTCAGTTAGACCTAGTTGACATGAAGTCAACCCAAACTAAGGTGGTAAAAGGTGTTTTTATAACTTCCATAGATGATTGTACGAGGTACTATCTTGTATACTTACTTAGGGGTAAGGATGATGCCTTAGAAGCCTTAAGAGTATAAACTTGAAATTGAAAGCAAAGTATATGTTACCACTAAAAGGGTTAGGTCTCAACATGATGGCAAGTATGAAATTCATATAGGAGAACTTTACTTGTTAAATGACATTATTGATGAGATCACACCTCCTTATTCACCGTAGTCTAATGGTATAGTTGATCGTAAGAACAGAACCATTAAGGAGATGATTTATGCCATGTTGATTAAAGGATTAACCGGCAACTTGTGGAGGGGAGGTCGTCCTCTGATTTTGTTATATCCTGATTTTGATGGTGGTTTTTAGACAAAGGTAAAATTGTAAAACCCCGAATAACCTAATGTCACCGGTGACACATTTATTAGAACATTCAATACATGTAGTCAGTAATTAATAGGGGATATTTTTTAAAATTAGGGTTACAACGAACAAAACCCTAATTCCCTTCCGTGCCAATGGCAAATCATGCCAGCCACACCTAGCCCAAGCTAGCCGCGCCATGCCAAACGCACTATGCCTTGGCCCTAGCTATGCTAGTCAGACCAAACGCGCCAAAGCATGCCAACCATGTTAGCCGCACCTCCGTGCCAATTGGCAAATCATACCAGCCACACCTAGCCCAAGCTAGCCACGCCATGCCAAACGCACTCCGCCTTGGCCTTAGCTATGCTAGACACACCAAACGTGCCAAAGCATGCCAACCATGCTAGCCGCACCTCCGTGCCAATGGCAAATCATGCTAGCCACACCTAGCCCAAGCTAGCCGCGCCATGCCAAACGCACTCTGCCTTGGCCCTAGCTATGCTAGTCACACCAAACGCGCCAAAGCATGCCAACCATGCTAGCCGCACCTCCGTTCCAATGGTAAATCATGCCAGCCACACCTAGCCCAAGCTAGCCGTGCCATGCCAAACACACTATGCCTTGGCCCTAGCTAGGCTAGTCACACCAAACGCGCCAAAAGCATGCCAACCATGCTAGCCGCACCTCCGTGCCAATGGCAAATCATGCAAGCCATACCTAGCCCAAGCTAGCCGCGCCATGCCGAACGCACTCTGCCTTGGCACTAGCTATGCTAGTCACACCAAACGCGCCAAAGCATACCAACCATGCTAGCCGCACCTCTGTTTCAATGGCAAATCATGCCAGCCACACCTAGCCTAAGCTAGCCGCGCCATGCCAAACGCACTCTGCCTTGGCCCTAGCTACGCTGGTCACACCACGCCAAGCCAAACACCCTTACCTTGTCCCTAGCCCAAACTAGCCGCGCCATGCCAAACGCACTCTTCCTTGGCCCTAGCTAGGCTTGTTGATCGAATTTTATATAGTGATAAATAGAGTTGTCGTTCACTCGGGCTTGTTGAAATCGATTTTAGGATTTAAATAACTAAAATAAAAGAAAAATATATACAAAATATTGCCACAGAATATTAGGAATAACCAAGACACTTTGATTCCACTATTACACATGAATAAATTATGGTAAATAAGCCAAAACTCTAATTATCTTTTAAGTCCATTATTTCTTAATTCACATATAATCAGACAAATTCTCAAAAATTAATTGTATCCCCTAAGCATAGATTATCTTAATACAAAGCATAACCTATCTAATTGAATCACAACTAATGAAGGAATTTATGCAAACAATTAAAAATTCTGCAAAAGCAGTGATTGAGTGAATCATAAATTATAAATTAGAGAAAATAAATAATTACCAATTATTCATGCGTAAGTAGCTTCCTCATTGCCTTGGTTGTGGGAGAATTAGCTCATCATCATGTTGGAAACACGCTCAAAAATTACTTTTTATTGCTCAAAGTGTTTACAAATGATGAAAATGGGAGAAAATTATTAAAGCAGTGATTTTCTTTTCTCTCCAAAACTCCCCTCCCTCGATAGCCACTCTATGACACCCAAACAACCTTTATATACTCGACAGGACCAAGAATATCCCCTCATTACTTCGAAATCTTCTCCATTACTCGGCATTAGCTCGGAATATTTTTATTTCCTTTTTTCTGAAAATTACGGAGATTTTTCCTCATCTTCTACACGTAAATAGGCTGTCAGAATCTTTCCATCAATGCAAAATATACTCCCAGGAATATTATCTGAACCAAAATTATTTGATTTAACTTTAAAATATCTTCTTTCCTGTTTTATTCTTTTTTCGGCCAGCCACGGGTAATTACTCTACCACAACCTCTGCACGCGTATGAGAGATGTCAAGCACCTTCCAAAGATAGTCTTCAATTAATCAGGAAGATATTCTTCCTTTATTTGTTGAGGTGTTCCTTAGTAATTGAGGTGTCCCTTAACAAACATTGAGAGTCAGAATAACATGTGTCCTTCGGGGTACAAAAACCACTTTTCGAGCAACTTTCTCCATAAGAGCTTATTTCACAAAAACACCTACAAACAAGTTTATTAGTGATAAAATGAGTCCCAGCTAATGTATTTATGGGTGAAAATGCATCGCACTTTCATGCTCATCACTAGTCACACCAAACGCGCCAAAGCATGCCAACCATGCTAGCCGCACCTCCGTGCCAATGGAAAATCATGACAGCCACACCTAGCCCAAACTAGCCGCGCCATTCTGAACGCACTCTGCCTTGGCCCTAACTATGATAGTCACACCAAACGCGTCAAAGCATGCCAACCATGCTAGCCGCACCTCTGTGCCAATGGCAAATTATGCCAGCCACACCTAGCCCAAGCTAGCCGCGCCATGCCAAACGCACTCTGCCTTGGCCCTAGCTACGCTGGTCACACCACGCCAAGCCAAACACCCTTACCTTGGCCCTAGCCGCGCCATGCCAAAGTAGCGCCCGCGCCTAGGCTTGCAAACCGTGCAACCTAGGCCAAATTGGCCACGCATGCCATTGGCACATGCCAACACGCATCGCTGGTAGCTTTTCTTACCATGCCGTGCCCCAATGCCCAAGCGTGCCATTGGCACATGCCAACACGCTCGCTGGTAGCTTTTCTTACCAAGCCGTGGCCCTAATGGCCGAGCATGCCATTGGCACATGCCAACTCGCATCGCTAGTAGCTTTTCTTACCAGGCCGTGGTTCTAATGGCCAAGCGTGCCATTGGCACATGCCAACACGCTCGCTGGTAGCTTTTTTTGCCAAGCTGTGGCCCTAATGGCCGAGCATGCCATTGGCACATGCCAACACGCATCGCTGGTATATTTTCTTACCAGGCCGTGGCCCTAATGGCCGAGCATGCCATTGGCACATGCCAACACGCTCGATGGTAGATTTTCTTACCAAGTCGTGGCCCTAATGGCCGAGCATGCCATTGGCACATGCCAACACGCATCGCTGGTAGCTTTTCTTACCAGGCCGTGGCCCTAATGGCCGAGCGTGCCATTGGCACATGCCAACACGCTCGCTGGTAGCTTTTCTTACCAAGCCGTGGCCCTAATGGTCGAGCATGCCATTGGCACATGCCAGCACGCATCTTTGGTAGCTTTTTTTACCAGGACGTGGCCCTAATGGCCGAGCATGCCATTGGCACATGCCAACACGCTCCCTGGTAGCTTTGATTACCTAGTCGTGGCCCTAATGGCCATGCGTGCAATTGAAATATGCCAAACACGCACGCTGGTATCCTAACTTGCAAGCCGTGCAACCTAGGCCAACTTGGCCGTACGTGCCTTTGACACATGCCAAAACCCATTTGGTAGCTTAGATTGCAAACCGTGCAACCTATCACCAAGGCATTCCGCACACGCCATTGGCACATGCCACACACGCCACTAGCAGCTCTGGCATTGCCACTTGCACTCAAGGTGCAACCTGCAACAATGGCATTCCGCACATGCCACACGCGCCACTTGCACTCAAGGTGCAACCAACACTCGAGACATCAACACAAATTAGGGGATGCTTTCTAGGGTCTTGGTTTGGAAGTCACATCATGCAACGTACACTACGCTCACATTAAGAAAGCGTGAATAGGAATAAAGCGATCAAATAAATGAGGAAATAATGGTGAAAACGTTTTCACCCATAAACACCATGCGGTTACCACCTCCTCCCATTATTTCACCCTTTACTCTCTTCCTTCATAAGACCAGGGTAAGTTTCAATCTCGACTTGTATAAATAGGTCTTACCTATTTCCACCAGACAACAAGTCTCGGTCGAGAAAACACAACACTCTCAGAAAAGGCAACTTTGCAAGCTCTCCAAAAAAAGCTTTCATCTCTTGAAAGCTTCCGAAGCCTTCACTTTCTGATACAAGTCGAGATACTACTCTCCCACAATTATTCTGGTCTCAACACCTTTCTTTGCTTCCCTCCCCAAATCAACCCTTATCTTCCACTTTGTGACCGAAGCAAGTCTAGAACGACCATTTCTTGGTTTAGGCCAGACTTGTAGAGATTGATATCTCGAATCTAGAAAGTGCTCATGTGCAACACATTTGTTTAGGGTTTAAACCAGTTTCTCACTCACCTACCGAATTTACCAAAATCGACGGAAACGATTTTTACCCATAAACACCTGAATAGAGTAACCTTTAAAGGATTAGATAAAACTCCATATGTTTATGAAAGATAGGCAACCTTCTTTTGCATACGTCAAAGTGTGGGGGTGTTTAGATAAAATATCCTGAGTACCCTAATGGATATAGTTTTTAGTTATAAGTTCTGCTTTTTCTGACTTTGGTGTGAATACCACTATGGAATCTAGGGATGCTGAGTTCTTTGAACATGTTTATTCTTAATCATGTACCTCATTAGAGATGTGATGTTGATCCCCTAGATTTATTTTCAAATAGTCAGAACTTATCTTTAAGGAAGATGAATTAGAGTTGATCCTAGGAGAAGTAAAAGATTAGAACTGAGATTTCTTATGAACCTGACTTCTTAATAAGCCTAGCTTAATCTGAGCTCCAGACTCGTAAAGAAGCCATAACATCTATTGAAACCCCATTATGGTAAGAAGCTTCATTTAGTGAAATGGACTCAGTCCGTCGGAACCAGACTTGGGAGCTTGCTAGTTTACCTCTAGGGAGTAAGACCATGGGATATAAATTAGTCGAAACGTTAGATATATGGAACTATGGAAAAATATTAGGCTAAGTTGGTATCTAAAGGCTATAAACTAAAAGAAGGTGTAAATTTCCTTGATTCTTATTCACTTGTTACGAGAATTACTTCGTTGAGATGCTAATTGATATTCTTTGCCATAAACAACTTGGAGATACATCGAGATGGATGTTAAGACAACTTTCTAAAGCGTGAATTAGATAAAGAAATTTACATAGACCAACCTGAGGATTTTGTAGTAAAAGGTTATGAAGACAAAGTTTGTAAGTTGAACAAATCTTTGTATGGTTTTCAAGTAAGCACGTAAACAGTGACATGGAAAATTTGATCATGAGATAATGTGTAGTAGATTTAAGTTAATGAATCTGATAAGTATATTTATAAGTAACTTGTTAAGGATGCATGTGTGATTGTATGCTTGTATGTTGATGATATGTTTATACTTGATACAAACATAGATGTGATCAATTCCACTAAAACCATGCACTGAATGAGAACGTTGACTTGAAAGACTAAGGCCTATTGATGTAATCTTAGAGATGAGGATTAAAAGATAATCAAACATTTATAGTCTTAGTCATTCTCATTATGTAGAATTTGTACTTAAGAGATACAATCGTCGATTGTAAGCTTGCTTGTACTTCATACGATTCTTCTTGTAGACTCAAGAAAAATAAGGAAAATGGAGTATCTTAACTTGAATACTCAAGAGTTATAGGATATCTGATGAATTTAATAAACTGTAAGAGTCTAGACATTGCCTATATTGTGAGTAAGTTAAGTAGATATACTTGTAGTCCAGAGCAAGAGCATTTGGATGCACTTAGTAGAGTATTATGGTACCTAAAATACTCCATTACCTTTTATTTGATTTATGAAAGGTATCTTGTTGTCCTTGAGGGACTTTATGATGCAAACTGGATAGTTGACTCAGAGGAGTCTAAGTCTACGAGTGGATATGGTTTCACTCTAGCATGATGGTTTGTTTTTGGAAGATTTCCAAACAGACATATATTGCTCAATTCATTATGGAATCTAAGAGTATTGCGTTAGATAAAGCACGAGAGGGGGCCGAGTGCCTAAGATGCTTTTTAGAAGACATTCCTCTCTGGCATAGGCCTGTGCCAGCTATATTTACACATTGTGTTAGCCAAGCTGTAATAGCTAAAGCTAAAAATAACTAATCTCAATCGCGTTATTTCCATTGATTGGATAAAGTCCAAGGAGAATATCGCGCAACCTTTGACGAAAGGTTTATCCAAAGAGATAGTTAGAAATGCATCGAGGGGGATGGGGCTTAAGCTCATAAATTAAACTTGCCATGAAGGATACTCAACCTTGCTGATTGGATATCACATGATCAAGGTTTCGAATGAGACAACTAATTTGTGGTGGGTAAAGGTAAACATATCATAGAATTTCATTCTCTGTCCCTTCCATATGGTGTAGACGTGATAGTGTGACTGCATGTGAAGGATGACTTTTAAGAAGTCTTAATGAGTTCTATAGTTTGAATTTAAGATTGAAGTGGGGTGTAGAAGTAACACTCTTTATGGAAACTCACCTATATGAATGAGGAAGTGGGGCCGCTTCCTATGAGAATATGAGATTTGATTATCTAGAGCATTCTGAGAAACAGGATATGTCTAGGGCCAAATTGGACAAAACGGCACGAGCTTGGCAAAGTACCCTTGGAGATATCATCCGTGGTTGTTATCGCGAATTACATCAAACACTAGCAGTTCAATACATAGTTCAATGTCTCTAACAAGTAATTCCAGTAATATCTCACTAAGCAAAGGTTCAAGACCTCATGGACACCTTTGCCTAAAATGGTATTTCCTGCGCTTTTTATGTTATTTTCGTTTTGATGGTTTTGGTATTACTGGAACTTAGGATCTAAGGGTCACTAAGGGTTCACTAGTTCATGTTTTTTCACTTTGGTGAAAAGGAACCTTTAGTCTCACTTGTGAGGAACTAAAGATGAAAGCTCTCTATACTATATGATTTTAGAAATCCATAGTACGATCTCGGGGTCATCACACTTGTTGTGTGAGGGAGATGACGTTGGAATGGCTAGTATGACTTCAACATGCACGATCTCGTCTGTCTGTTCGGTCATCCAGGGTCGTGAGATTGGGTTGTTGATTTACCAAAATCTATCTGTGTTTTCGTGTTTTATTGAGTTTTCATTCATGTGAGGGATTTTTGGAAAACAATTACTAAAAAATAAGTTTTAAGGTTTTAATAAAATTATAATTTATTGTTTTCTTTTGTGAATGAAAAAACTTATTAGTCCCACATTGTGGAGTTTCCAAGTTTTAGTTGTTTTAAGAGACTATATAAGCATTTTAGTCCCACATCGGGGAGTTTTTCTTCTTAAGTTGTATTTTTCAATTATATAAACAAATTCACTACTTTTATAAAATCTATGGGAAAGGGGTTGCTCCATATTTTATAGTCATTTCTTAAGTGTTCGCGATTTTCCTTAATGGTTTTTTCGGAGTTGCCAAGCTCAAGTTGAGCATCTACTACATATGCTAGTAGTAGGTGTAGTAGGGTGTTTTATCCTGGAGATATCCGTCCTGTGAGGGCTATAGCATCACTCTTGAGTGTAGCCGGGCGCTAATGACTTAAGGGCAACATGTTGAACACGTGACTCACTCTGTTTTTCCAAAGTTTTGCCTTGTTGCTGTTGCGGAGATTTGGGGAGATCGTCCGTTTCATCAAATCGATCACTTCTATTTTAAAGGAGCTAAGTATCAATAACTTTTGCTTATTTGATTTTGTCCTTGTTTTTGATCATTGCACCCAACATGAGGTCCCGTCTTCTCAAATGAAAACAGAGAGGCAAGTTCAAACTAGAACCTTGTTCGTTTCATTTCGATGCTGAGATTAATTTGCATCTATCCTACATTCTATATTCAGAAATGCTAGAATGATAGGTGTGGCAGCAAATACTTCATGTTGTTTCTAAGGAGTTTTCAAATCACTTGGGGGATAATACAAGTAACTGGAAATGGCTACCAATAATAGAGTCATCTGCAAGGTGAGAGGAATAACTAGATCCAGACCATATGCACCGCGGTCATTGTCAGATTTCGGTAATCAGTTTGATTCGGGTTGGCGAATCGAAATCTGTTAGGACTTGTATCATTGCTTACTCAGTTCGAGTTATCTTTATATGGTCCAAGTGAATTTTTATTACTCAGAAACTAACTTTATCATAGCATAATTTTCTTAATGTGCTGGGATGAGATACAAGTTCAGTGTAATAGAGTATATTAGAGATCATTGTAATTTATTACTCAATAATAGAGTCATCTGCAAGGTGAGAAGAACCTTTGAGATCCGAAGGTTTATCAAACCATCCAGTGAAATTTCATATAAAGTAAGACACTGGGATGTGATACAAGTTCCAAAATCTATTCGAATAAAATTTCCGATCAAATGACAATGAATCGATCATAAAAATTGGCTATAAAATGACAAACCACCAAAAACAAAATCGTTTGTATTAGAAATATGAGGAAATAGTTAGGAAATCTACACGTATCATGGATCATATCACTACCAATACATAACACAACAAGTCTATCATCTACAACGATAATGAACTAAACTAAAAGGGGGAATTTTCCCAATAGCAAGTTTTAAGTTGCGCTGAATATTAAAATCGGCAGTCATGCTACCCAAACATCAGTAACTCTGTAACAAGTATAATATTCTAAGAGCAATGCAATACAACATTTTAAGAGCAATGTAAACAGATACAAAATTCAAGTGGATTGGAGACTAAAGAAGGCTGCAATGAAGGCTAAATTATACTCCCTCCATTCCCAAATAATAGGTTGGTTTCTATAAATAGATGTTTCAAAAAAATAGGCTGGTTTCATAATTGGGAAAGTCAAATGTTACTTTAGTTTTCTGGGACCACTTTTCTCTTAACTTCTTTTGATGACAAGTGTCATGTGGACAATTTCTGTCATGGGGACCATTTTACTTCACTTCTTTTATTGACAAGTGTCATGAGGTCCACTTTCAATGATTAGTTCTCTTAATTTCCTTAATTTTCTCTAAAAACAAAACCAGCCTATTAATTAGAAACGGAGGGAGTAGTAAATTTACTGTAATGGAAATTACAGAACCAGCCATACTTGAGTAGCGTTTCTAGCTGAACTGGATTCCAAGTTGCTTTCGAATCTAACACTTATAGACTTCCATTACTACACACAGGCATTCAGATCTAGCAGTGAATACAACCTTCTTCTTTCTAACCTTTTGCCTTCCCCAACACAATCTCCCATGTATTATTCTAAAAGTGAATTGCGTTGCTATTATTGGTTAGGCAAAAAATTCTTGGAGAATTAGATAATTACATTATTAGGTGACTTCCATAATTCCATCGTATCACAACTGTAATCTTTTGAGGATAACCGCTATACCTTGACTTGAGATCATGTATAATTTTTTTCCCTTAATGTCTGCAGCAGTATTCGCAACTCGCAAGTGTTCTTCCTTGCTCTTGGAGTAGATGAGAACATCATCAATTGAAACAGCTACAAACTGATTTAGAAACAGTCGAAATTATATTCTTTAAACTAAGCTGGTTAAGCTTTATCTAAAATCAAACCAGCAAAATTCTATTAAGGTAGAACAGAAAGTATTCATTTTTGTATTCTTTAGTGGATGGGCTCCAACAACTTAAACGCCTCTTTGAAGACTTTTGCAAGAAGCATTATACTTCTATGATTCACAAGATGTTACAATTGAATTACCGAACTCCGAAACAACATTATATATATGTAATTCGATCTTCCCAAAGGGCACCACCCTAATTACTCCAAAACATAGTAGAAAACCTGATTCAAGATGGATGTCTAGAATAACTTCACTAACATCCGGTCCAAGAATGAAAGAAAATGGAGAATGCTCAAGATGAATTTCCATTTTTTCCTCTATGTTTTGAACAGCTTCCAGATGGGGCTCCTAGACATCCAAAAAGTTGAGCATGACTACTGGCATTTAGTGAATGATCTTTGTATTCTTTAACAAATTCATTACCTCCGATATTCTTCTTTTGTATTCTTTAGTGGATGGGTAACAACAAAGAAACCTCATATCACATCTATTATAAAACCAGAGCCATACCGTGTTAGGGTTCTAGACCAAAACACAAGGTTTTAAGTAACTTAATAGGTATAGAACCCGGATAAAACCCTTTGAATTAGGGGTTAGCCACTATAATTAAGAAAATTGAGAAGATTAAGAAGAGAAGAAAGCTAGAAGAAGAGTTTTCTGTATTAATTCTTGAGTTTTTACAAAACTCAGGTGCAGTATTTATAATTTCAAATACTTGTAAAACAAGTAATGCTAACTATAGAGTTCAAACTAAACAAGGAAACTAGCTAGAATAAGCTAAATATAAAGAAACTAAATAAGTAAACTAATATGAATAGGTGTTGGTACGCAACATCCACCCTACTCGAAAAATGGCTTGTCCTCAATCCTCAAATACTGGGAAACGAAGAAGTAACTCATCTGCATTTTCCCAAGTGGCTTCTTCTTGTGGATGATCCATCCATTTGACTAACCATTTAGTCCCTGCATACAAACCCTTTTTGAAAATTGCGCTCTAGTACAGCTTCTGGTTCCCACTTATCATAATCAATGATAGAAGGTAAAACTTTCTCAATAGAGATAGTTGATCCTATCTTCAGTTTCAATTGAGAAACATGAAACACATGATGAATACGAATTGTTGCAGGTAGTTTCAAATTATATGCTACAGATCCTATCCTCTCAAGAACACGAAAAGGACCATAAAATCTTGGAGAACGTTTTGAGAATGATTGATTAGTTACTGTTCTCTGTCTATATGGTTGTAAATGAAGATAAACCCAATCACCTATAAAAAATTCTCTTTCTGTACGATGAGCATCAGTGTATCCTTTCATTCTAGCTTGAGCATCATGTAAATAGAATTTTAGTAGTTTGAGGGTGTGATCTGATAGACGCATTTATGTGTCTATATTAGTCTCAATTCTCTATAATGTTAGTACTCGATTTTGCGCTTATTTTGGTATTTTATGTCTTTATAGGTGTTTTTGGAGAAATAAGCTTTTGCGGGAAAATTGGCTCATAAAGTGGTATTTGCGCTCGTGGGAGAAAATTACTATTCAGACCCCTCATTTGGATAAGGGGCACCTCAATTACTAAGGGGAGACCACTTGCTATTTGCACCCCTGGCTTGGATATGGGCACTCCATCCCCTAGCTTTTGAACCAATGGTTTTGGCGGGAAAAACTTGTTTTCATGGAACAGATTAGGGTTGAATTTTTGGGGGATTTCTGAAGAGATTCAATCAGCGAAAATAGTTTGGATGGGCTCATAAGGGCTAAACAGGCTTGGTACACATGTTGGATTAGGAAAACTTAGTCTTGATCATCGGTTTTCAGTTAAACAGGGGAGGATGGTTTTACCGAGTTTCTGGTTTGAGTTTTGGACAAGATTTACTCGGGTTTTCTCGCTGGATTAGATTCTAATTGGCCTATTAGGACAACACAGGGATGGTAAGAGATTTGTAAACGTAAAAAGGGAAGATTTCACGTAATCTCGGTAACACAGGGAAGGTACAATATTCTCGGAATTTTGATTCTATTACGGGAAGTTACATGTAATACAGGGGAAGATATTGTCCCTGTTGATTTGCTTCTATCAAATTGGATATGTTTTTGGGAAATAATACAACTAAGACGTGTAAAGAAATCCTAAAAAGGGATTATTCCCGGAACTTGGAAAAGAAGAAAAACAGGGGTGTTCTCGGGATTCAAGGACCTTGTGAAGTATATAAAAGGGGTTGGGATGTTCAAAGAAGGTAGTCGGGAGTTTGGGGTCGATTGGAGGCTTCAGAATCAAAGCAGAGAAGTTGCAGGAATAATACGCAACAGCAGGTGAAGAAACGAAGAACTGACACTTCAGAAGTGTTGTTCTCAAGAACACGAAGAACAGACTCATAGAGACAGTCTTTTATTCTGCAACACATTTAATTTATCGTTCTCTGTAACAGTGTCTTGCAACGCTTATAAACGTTGCGATTTCACTGCTTTATTATTTTTCACCTCTTGTAAGCACTTTTTGAGCTATGAATATCAATTTTGAACGTGTTTTCACCATGAGGATCTAAACCCCAACACTGGGATGACGGAGGAAGCCATGTTTCACAATGTTTGGTAATTATAATTGATTCTTAAGACTTCTTGCATTGATTTTAATCGATTTATGATTTTCATTGATTATTTGTGATTTTGTTTGATAGTGTATGCTTAGTCTAAGAACTTTTGATGCACTATGCTTACGATTTACATCTGATGCTTTAAAAAATCTACTTTTGGCAAAGAAATAGAGTCTAGAAAAGAGCTAAAATTGTTATAAATCATTGTATGAACCAATTGATTGTGAAGCTTGGTGGAATCCTAAGTCCCAGTATCTCTCAACATTGTTAAAATCTTTTCTTTGTTTTTAGTATTTTTGTTTATTAAGTCTAAAATCAATTCTAAAAAAAGTCCGAGCGAACGATACTCTACTTACCACTTCAAAACTACATCAATTTTTGGCACCGCCGACGCGGACTTGTATTTAGGTTTAGGTTTTAGGTTTTGTATATATTTTATTTTTATTTTTTTTAGATTATTTTTTTGTTCTATTTTATGTCTTTGGTATTTTTGTTTTTTTTGTGCAGGTTTTGCTTGAAACGGAAGTTGAAAAGTTGGACTTGCCATAAAAGGAGAAAGCCGAAGATTTTATTTTAAGGACTTTTATTTTTGGTAGTTTTTTTTTTATTTATTTTTGGACTTGTATTTTTCTTTTATTTGTTTGTGTTTATTTTTAGTACTTTATATATATAAAAAAAAAAACACTGCACACACCAATTGCATCTTCGTCAGACTATCGAGTTTAGGAAAACTGGTGGATTAGTAAGCTGAACCCGTGCCTTGGGCCTTATGGGAGTTACCAGCTGAAAGTCCACAAACCTCAGCCTCGTACCTTTGGGTATATTTCTCTGTAGGTAACCCAAGCTTACCTAAATTAGTTAGCCCAGCATTTGCATGTGCATGATTTTCTTGCTTCACTAGTATTACTTATATTTTTGTCGAAATGGTGAAGGAAAATGATGATGAGGTCCCAGTAAAAACCCTTAGGGATCGTTTGAACCCGTCTAAGGTAGTGCGTGAGCCAGGTGTAGTTATACCAGCTTCTAAGGTCTAGTTTGATATTAGACCTGAGACTATTGACATGCTACGTAAGTTTAGGGGGTTTGAGAATGAGAACCCGTATACCCACATAAGAGACTTTGAAATGATTTGTGACACAATGAACTATCCGAATGTCTCCAAAGATGTGCTTAGGTTACGTTTGTTTCACTTCTCTCTCTATGATAAAGCCAAAGAGTGGTATCATTTTATTCCTTCCAAAACAATTACCACCTGGGATGGTCTTGTAGAGGTATTTGTTAAGAAATTCTACCCACACCATAAGACAAGCTCCCGTAGGCGGTCTATCCAAACCTTTAGCGTAAATTAGGGGAAAAACTTCATGATTATGTAGAAAGGTTTAGTGAATTGTTATACCAATGTCCACATCACGGCTTTGAAAAATCCCACATGGCCCAAATTTTATATGAGGGCCTTGATAGTGAAACCCGTATGCAGGTAGAAACAATTAGTGGTGGAGAATTTACCCATCAAGACCCAGATGAATGTTTCGACGAATTCATCGAGTTAGCCGAGAAAACTAGGCAATGGGCTTCAAGGAGAGAACCAGAAATACCTAGAAATCATATCCATAGGGTCGATAGAGTTGATTATGGGTCGGATATTCTTAGGCGTCTAGAGGCCTTAGAAATGAATCAAGGGTCACACCATGCTAGATACGAAGAGCAAGCCCATGCTCTTTATAAAAACTCTAGGTTTGAAAACCGTCAGAGATTTGATCCATACTCAGATACCTATAACCCTGGTTGGAGGAACCACCCGAATTTCTCCTGGTCTAAGGGCCAGAGTCAAGGTCAGTCTAGTATTTCCCAGGCTCTCCAAAATTTTGGGTATACTAAGAACCATTTAGGGCCAGATCGTTATCAGAACCAGTCGGATAAAAAAATAATGAGTTTAGAAGAGTCTCTAACCATCTTATCTCATAACACTGCAGAGTTTAAGCAAACGGTTGATAAAGGTTTACAGGAAAACTCTCAGGCTATTTCAGAGCTAAAAAATCAGTTTAGTATAATTACAGAATTTTTGAGCGAAAGAGAAAAGGAAAAGTCCCCCAATCAACCACTACCCAACACTAGAGCAATTCATGAAGTATCCTCTAGAGAGAAAGAGTTCAATCATGTGAACTCTATAACAACCCTTAGGAGTGGTACAAAGGTAGACAATAAGGTAGTCATGCCTAATAGTGGACATACTATAGATCCACCTTCTAGTTCCCATTCTAGTTCCCAAGATAAGCCCCAGAAGGAGCCATTAGCTGAAGAGACTGATAAAATTTCTAGTGATGCCAATGTGGTTCCCGATAGGTCTCAATTTGTGCCCAGAGCTCCATATCCATAGTTGTTAGCTCCAACAAAGAGAGAGTCGACTTTCAACGAAATAATGGAAATATTTAAGCAGGTCAACATTAACATCCCTTTATTAGAAGCAATTAGGCAAATGCCTGCTTATGCCAAATTCCTTAAGGATATTTTTACACGAAAGCGTAAGCTTAATGTCCATAAGAAAGCCTTTTTAGCTGGTCAGGTAAGTTCAATCCTTCTGAACCAAACGGCCCCTAAGTATAAAGACCCTGGATGCCCCACCATATCTTGTACGATTGGTAATCACACGGTTGATAAAGCATTACTTAACTTAGGAGCCAGTGTTAACCTACTCTCGTACCATGTGTACACCCAACTAGGTCTTGGTGAGTTGAAACCGACTAAAATGACCCTACAGTTAGCTGATAGGTCTGTCAAAGTACCTCGTGGTATCATAGAGGATGTACTGATTGAGGTTGATAAATTTATTTATCCAGTGGATTTTTTTGTTTTAGACAATCAACCTGTTCAGGACCCTAGTGCTCAAATAACGGTGATTTTAGGTCGCCCATTTTTAGCTATATCTAATGCTATAATCAACTGTAGGACTGGACTTATGAATATATCCTTTGGTAATATAACCACTGAGCTAAATGTCTTTAATGTTACTAGACAACCTTCTAATGAATCAGAGGAAGTGAATATGATTAGCACTTTAGTTCAGGATCTAGTTCAGGATAATTGGGACGACACTTTATCGGATGATCCTTTAGATGAATTTGATGAGATTATCTTAAGTCAGTTAGATGACCAAAATGTTGAACTAGAAGAAGCTCTCGAGTATTTTAAAGACTCCGAGGATCCAAAAATTCAAGCAAAAATTAGAGGTCTTTCTGAAAATACTGATTTCCCTAAGTTTGGGGGTGATGATGGCCAAATAAAAGTCCCTAATTTGGGACTCGAGCCTAGTATGCTCCGATGTATTACTTGAGTCTCTTCCGACTCCTCAACCCGACCCTCCCGACATCGGGGTCCAAGAGGAAATCCAACCACTAGAAACCCATAGTTCGAAAAAATCATTTTGTCAAGACACTCATATGAAGCCCAAGTGGGCACCTGAGAAAAACCCAATTGTCTTGCAGAAACCTTGGATGAGGATGTGCTCTATCTCGTTAATTTTTCCGATTTGGTGCTGCTTGTCTAATAATTGTGGAAATTTTAATTGATTTTGTTGACCCACAGTTGTTTCGACTATTGATATATGATTTGAAAGGTAATTAGCCATTTTGTGGTATTTCGTCATGGTCAAGACTTTAAATTTAGCACTTCTTGGGAGGTAATCGATGTGGTTTTATGTTGTTGTAGAAAGTGGTAGTAAAAGATGTCGTTCACTCAGACTTGTGAAGATTCAATTTTAGATTCAAATTCAATAGAAAACTTACGAAGTTGTTATCAAGATTATAAAAAGCACCGAGACTCGGGGATTCCACCATTGACCAATTAAGTGATTGATCTAATCAATATTCATGCAATTCTTTGCGTTTGAAGAGATTCTAATATATTGCCTCTAGTAGATTTTCGAACTAACAATTGTATACATCAAGCATGAAACATTAAAAGTCTTAAACTAAGCATGCTCCATCAAAACGAATCACAATTATTCAATAAAAATCAATTTTCCAATATTAGTTCCATGCAAAAAATCATAAAAGAAATTGCAAAAAATAGTTAAAATAGAAATATACCACTTTTCATGGAACAATGGCTTCCTCCGTCGCCTCGGCTAAGGGGTTTAGCTCCTCATATTATTCACGTGCTCAAAGTAGGTGTTCATAGCTCAAAAGTGTGAAAAACAAGAGAAAACTACTAAAGCAGCGACTTTGTAACAGATATAATTGTTACAGAAGTCACTGTTACAGAGAAACCTTTAACAGAACTGTTGCGAACTCTATTAATTGTTACAAGAATTGTGACAAAAAGGTATGGAATTTGAAACTAAAGGCCACGGATTCTGCGACTTTCCTTAAGTGTTGTTCTCTGTTCTTCGTCCTCCTCTCGCCTGTGTTCTATGCAACTCGACTGTGTCTCTTTAAAAGCCTCTAAAATCTCCCCCAAGGTCTCGATTCCCTTTGTGTGACCCCAAAACTCAATATTTATACATACTGCCTTCAAATCTCCACGAAAATCTTTGGTATTCTTTCCTCCCAAGTCTCGGCTTCTTCTTTCCTTTGTTTTTTTTCAACGGAATTCTCTCACCGGTCTTCTCGTGAACCCAAATTTCATTTAAAATCGATAAGTCGAATCTTGTGAGAATATATCTTTCCTAATCCTTCACGCAACCTCCATGTATACCAAGCAAAGAAAACACCGAGACAGCTAACTTTCCTGTTTTGTATCACCTCCACGCGGCGTCTTGGTTTATACGAATATTTTGTTGCTATCCGGACTCTAAAGATAGAGTTATATCTGGCAGAGGATATTTCACTCCTTTCTCCCACGTAATTACCAAGTATATTAACCGAAGATACAGCAGAAACACTGCTCTGTTTACGTGAGATAGAAACTTGATTTTTTCCCTTCGAAATCAAACTCCTCAGCAACCCTGTTACACCGCAACAAGCTAAGACCAATATCCAAATCCTAATCCCACTCAATCTCCGATTAAATCTCCACATAAATCGAAACATGAATGACGCAAAATAACCAACAGTTCCCGCCAAAAACCAAGGTTTGAATCGTGAAGATGGGTTCCCCCCTAACCATCTGCTGGACTCCCTTTATCACTTGGGGTGTCCTGGGGTGTAAATAACAAGTGGAAGCCCCTTAGTAATTGAGGTGCCCCTTATCCAAATGAGGGGTCTGAATAGTAATTTTCTCCCACGAGCGCAAATACCACTTTTCGAGCCAATTTTCCCGCAAAAGCTTATTTCTCCAAAAACACCTACAAAGACATAAAATACCAAAATAAGCGCAAAATCGAGTACTAACATTACAGAGAATTGAGACTAAAATAGGCACATAAATGCGTCTATCAAATACCCCCAAACTTATTATTTGCTAGTCCCGAGCAAATCAAATCCACAAAATAAAATCCTAACTCACCTGTCGCAGTATCGTCGATTGCATTTAGCGTATGCAATAAGCCTTTAAACCCCTAGGTGGCCATAGTGGCCGAGTTATAGTCCCGGGAAGGTTTACCAGAGGTGTACCCACAAAACCTTTACTCCAGACCCTAGCTATCTACGCAAAACCTTGGAAAGCACTAAAAAGTCTCCTTGGTTGGCATACTTATTGACTACACGAGGAAGTACCCTGATGCGAAATTCCAATTGTTGTACACGAGTTTGCACTCAAGCATACTAAAATACATATATAAGTCACAGAGCTCTACTCAGATAGTATCACTATGGACATCAATATAACTGAGAGTCAAAACTAATCACATGGATAGATCAAGAAGATGGATATAGAGAAAAACATAGATGGTTTTGATGTTTACTAAGTGAACAGTGTTTCCCATATCTGTCTGAAGGCCTCCGCAAAAATGAACCTATCCTAATGGACTGAGATACTAGTCTGACTAATATCAACACACTGTCATATACAAGGGAACCAGTGGTCGATAAACCTAACTCTAGGTCAACACAACCTGGCATATACAAGGGTTCCAGTGGTCGACTTTATTGAATTTATTCCGGTTGGTTTGATGGTCTGGTCTCATTTTCTTTTTTCTTTCTTTCTTTTTTTTCTTTTTCACTTTTTTTTTTCCGTATCTCAATCACTCTATTTCACCCTAGCATTGGTAACAATTTGATTCGTGGGCCCCACCTAATCACTTAGAGAAACATAGTTTAAAAACAAAACAAAATAAAAACAGAAGTGAAAAGGACTCAACGAGATATGGTGAAACTATCATGTTATTTCTAACACCTGAGCTCTGTGCTTTTTATGAATAGACTCTTTAGATGTTGCCATCTAATCGATTGGTTCCTCAACTCCTACAACCAATATGCTTCCATCCACTTAGATTGGTTAGTGCCATCCTTAATAAGCATAAATTTCTAGGCTATGGAGTTTAATAATGAAACTGCAACTAAAAAGTTTCTCCCATACCCACAAACTTAAATCTAACATTGTCCTCAATGTTTTAAAGATAAAATTAAAAGCATAAACAAGGAGAAACTTTTACCAATTGAAGTAAAAGAGATAAGGAAAGATATTACCGTGTCGCAAGAATATTGGGTTACCTCCCAAGAAGTGCTAAGTTTACGTCTTCAGCCAGACATTACGTACCCATAAAATTACCCTTTCAAATCGTATATCAATAGTCGAAACAATTGTGGATCATCAAAGCCAAATAATACTGCCACTAAAATGAGACAATTGCACAGGATCAGAAAAATGAGCAGATGGAGCACATCCTCATCCAAGGTTTCGCAAGACAACTGGATTTTTTCGTGGTGCCCACTTGGGCTTCATATGAATATCTTGATAAACGGATTTACCCAAATAACGAGTCTCAAATAGCTGGATTTCCTCATGGATAGTATCAGGAGGATCGGGTTGTGAAGTCGGAAGAGACTCGGATAATACCTCAGACACACTGGGATCGAGTCCCAAGTTAGGGACTTCTAATGGGGATACTTGACGATCAATACCCCCAAACTTAGGGTAATCACTACTACTGTAAGACCTAGCACTATGGCTTGAATTTCTAGATCCTTAGAGTCTTTAAAATACTCTAGAGCTTCATCTAGTTCTCTACCCCCAAACTTAGGGTTATCATAACTCTCAGAAAGACCTAATATTGTAGAGTCCTTAAAATGTTCGAGAGCTTCTTCTAAATCTAAAGTCTGGACATCTATCTGACCTAAGAGAATTGTCTCATCAAATTCATCCAAAGAATTACCAAACAAATTGTCATCCCAATTGCCCTGAACTAGATCATGAACTAAAGTGCCAATCATATTCACTTCCTCTAAATCATCAGAAGGTTGTCTAGTAACATTAAAGACATTTAGTTCAGTGGTCATATTACCAAAGGATAAGTTCATAAGTCCTGTCCTACAGTTGATAACAACATTAGACGTGGCTAAAAATGGGCGACCTAAAATTACCGGTATTTGATTCTCTGGGTCAGGAAAAAGTTGTGTATCTAGGACTACGAAATCTACAGGATAAATAAACTTGTCGACCTCAATAAGAACATCCTCTATCACACCACGAGGAATTTTAAGAGACCTATCGCCTAAGCCGCAGTGTTATCTTGGTAGGTTTCAATTCACCAAGTCCTAGTTGTAAGTACACATGGTACGGAAGTAAGTTCACACTAGCTCCTAAGTCAAGTAAAGCTTTCTCTACCCTGTGTTTTCCTATCGTGCAAGCAATGGTAGGGGCACCTGGGTCTTTTACTTAGGAGTTGCGTTGTTCTGAATGATCGAACTTACATGACTAGCTAAAAGGCTTTTTTAGGGACACTAAGCTTTCGTTTTCACGTACACATATCTTTAAGGAATTTGGCATGCCGGAAGTTGCCTAATTGCTTCTAGTAACGGAAGGTTTATGGTAACTTTTTAAAAACCTCCATTATGTCATTAAAGTTGGATTCACTTTTTGTTGGTAATAATAGCTATGGAAATGGGGCTCTAGGCATAAAATAGGGCCTCTCAGGAACCGAATTGACATCATCAGAGATTTTATCAGTCCCCCGGCTATGGATGGTCCTGAGGGGTGTTCTACAGTATGCTCACTATCGGGAATGGTTACCTGATTGTCTACTACTTTACGACTCCTAAGGGTTCTAATTGAATTCAACTGTTGTAATGGTTTTGCACCTATTTCATGAACTCCTCTAGGGTTGTGTTGTGTTTGCCTAGGGAACCTACCCTTTTCTATCAAAGATTCATTTATCGAATAACTGGTCTTTTAACTCGGAAATAGCTTGAGAATTAGCCTGACTTATATTTTTACTTTCTTCTATGCCATGTGAAAGTGTTTGGTGAATCTTATTAGTGTTTCGAATAAACGAGATGAGAGTTTCTTCTAGACTTGAAATTTTCTTATCGGACTGATTCTGAAACTGAGATGGTCCTGAAAGATTCTTAGTATAGCCAAAACCTGGGGGAACATTAGAATTACTAAACTGACCTTGACTCTGGCCTTTAGAC
This sequence comes from Papaver armeniacum, assembly GCA_023531295.1. Classification (NCBI taxonomy): domain Eukaryota; kingdom Viridiplantae; phylum Streptophyta; class Magnoliopsida; order Ranunculales; family Papaveraceae; genus Papaver; species Papaver armeniacum. The sequence goes on from JAJJWW010012224.1 coordinate 22,940, forward strand.
CATGAAAGGTTCGGATGGTTTCTCCAACCAGGGTTATAAGTTTCTGAATATGGGTCGAACTTCTGAGAGTTATCGAATCTAGTGTTATTGTAAAGAGCATTGGCTTGTTCTTCCATAGTATGGCCTTCACAAAAAGGCTCCACCCGACTACTAGTGTGACCCAATTCTAAAGCTTCTAACCTTTTAGCTATTGCTGCAATTTTGGCATCTGATTCATAGTCTCCTTCTACCCTATTAACGTTTCATATGCTTAGAAGAATTGTTTTCTGGGGTACCCTACTATTTTCCCATTGTTCGGTCTTTTCGGCGATTTCATTCAAAAATTTCATCGCCGCATCAACTGTTTGGTTTTCAAACCCACATGTACATGATGTAGTTTTTACAGTGATAAGTACAGATTCGTTGCTCGGACTCTTTTAAAGATTTGGTTTTTTATTATTAAAAGAAAATACTAGACAAACTAAATAAAATTGATTTTTGTTACCAAGGAGAGATGAATCTAGGGCTTTGGATTCCGCTACTTCTAATGATGGTAAACTCAATAATTAAAACTTTGGCATAATACTCCTATTTTACTCAAAACAATTTTCGAACTCAATCTCATGCTTTGGAAAATATAACACTACAAGCTCTTTTTTTATGACTTTCGTCGCTATTCTAAGGCCTAATCCTCCTTCGCTTATAAAAGAACGGTAGAAACTACCCAAAACAGTTTTACGAAGCATGTAAAGAAGAGAGAATTTTTTAACAAATTAAAACACAATTTTTGGAGTAAATATGCCAAAGAAATTAATTACTAAATATTACCCATTAAAAATAGTTTCCTCCAAAACCCTAGAAAAGAAATTTAGCTACTCATAGATCGAAGATTGGAGAAAATTTCATTAATCATTGTATTAAAAATAATAATAAAAGTGCTTACAATGATTTTCAGTAATAAAAGACTGTCTCCGAGGGTCTTCGTTTTTCCACTGTTGAACAACGATAGATGATTCTCTCTGTCGTTGTTTTTAAGACTGCTCCTTTTACGACGGCTTTTGATGGTTCAATGTTCTTGATGTTCTTGAGTGTTTGCAGCAGCAAGTAACTATTTTCTCTAACCTTTTTTTTCGATTATAGGCTCTCTATTTCTCCTCCAAAGTATCTGTCCTCCTCTCTGCTTCCATACGACCCTTTTTATACTCGGCTTGCCTCCCATAAATCTCGTGTAATAACTTCCATTGATCTCTTTTCCTTTTTTTCTTCTTCACGGATTCTTTCTTTGTTTTGAGAATTATTTCCATGTTTTTTTCTTCACACGTCTTTCGGTGATGTGCATGGTCTAATCATATTGCTAGTACAAGCTAAACTCACGTCACCGCTTCCAATAATAGAAAATCATACCCGATATACAATATCTTCCCGTTTTCTTCTGGGATTATTTAGCCAATTCTTGCCGCATCCAAACACCATACCAAGCCTGTTTATCTTTAATGAGTCCGACCCATCAATATCAGCGTTTTAATCTCTTGAAAATCAATAAAAATCGAACCCTAAACCGGTTCGTGAAGACATATTTTTCCCGCCAAAACCTTTGAGCACCGATTCTTCTTCTCGCTGATTTCCTAGCCACTTACGGGTCGGAGCAAAGACCATTACCCACTGTTTAGACCTAAGGAACAAACCCAATGATTCTTAGCGCTTTAGTCTCATTATAGCTTGCTCAAATTACAAACCCTAATCTCGCCGCCATTGAAAACCAGTTTTCCGCCAAAATTTGAATTTCAAATGAAGAAGATGACCTTCCCCTTATCCAACGGCGGTGTCCCTTTAGCAATTTGGGCTACATTTAGCAATTTCTGGCGGTGCGAATAGCAATTTATGGGGTACAAAGATGATTTTTGGGCTGTATATAGTGAAAAACTCCTGGGTGACTTTTTCAACTCTTCCGGGATATTTCTGGGGGTGCCTTTAACACTTTTCTGGGTGCTTTTAGTAGTTTCTCGAGCAGCCATCTCTTACTTCTCATATTCACTTCTTTTCTTCAATTTTTATCGCATCACTAAAGTCGACATGCCCGAGAAATAAGTCGCCTGTGAGTAGTTGCACATGAAATGACACTTTAGCCCCTTTTAAGCGACGTTTCCTCTTCTTTTGCTCCAAAGTACCTGAAGTTCAAAATCAAATAAAAGATACATAATTTACAAGAAAACATAACAAAGAAAGCATAAACAATAGATAAATATCAAGGTGTTTTAGACACGTATCCTTTTAAAGGATCTGAACCCTCATAAAGGATAAACAATAGATAAATATGGCTTCCACTATGGTTGTAGTGGAGTAATCTAAACCCTCATAAAGGATCTGAACTAACCTAACCTTTTCTAAACCATGATGAGGACATTGGGATAATAGATCATTGAACCTTTCCAAATACCTATACAAAGATTCTCCCTCCCGTTGAGAAAACGTGCGCATTTGCGTCCTAATAGACGATGTTTTGTGCTTAGGGAAAAACTTGTTCAAAAAGGCAGATGTAAGTTGTTCATATGTTTCGATTGATAGCCAAACTATATAGCCATGATTTGGCTTTATCTTTCAGTAGGGCTGTCAATGGGTACCCATTACCCGGAACCGGAACCGGACCCGGTAGACTTGGGTCCGGTTCCGGGTCCTAAAGTTGGACCCATTAGTAACTTAGGACCCGACGGGTAATTACCCGATTGGACCCGAATCTAAACGGGTCCAAACGGGTAATACCCGTTGGTGCTTGCAATATCGGTGTACCCGTTTATTCATACTTTTATTCATGTTTTTGCTAGTTTTATCTTTGATATTTTACTCGTTTTAAATTTTCTCTTACATTTAATCTTTATTTAGTACATTAATAAGAAATAATAATAAATTTTTATAAAAATTATTTAAATCCAAGCCAAAAAAAGAAAAATATTAAGTTTTTGAGGTTTTCTTAATAGTTTTCTTAAGACCCAATGGGTACACGGAACCGACGGGGTACCGGGTATTTAAACGGGTCGGTTGCCGGGTCCACAAGTTTAGGAACCGGACCCGGAACCGTTAGAACCCGGACCCGACCTTTATAAGTAGGGTCCGGGTCCGGGTCTAGTGATACCCGGGAGGACCCGGACCCGTTGACACCCCTATCTTTCAGGGAAAAAGGGAATAACCTAAGTTTCAGAGCATCATCATCAAGATCTCTAATTTTTAGGGTACTACAAATTTCTTCAAAATCCCTAAGATGGAAATAGGGGTTTTCATTTTCTTTCCCTAAAAAGATTGGGAGCATCTGTAAGGTCCCAGGTTTTAGTTCATAATTTGCTTCCGTTTCAACTAACCTGATACACGAGGGACGAGTAGTCCTAGTCGGGTTCAACAAAGCTTTCAAAGTTGCCATTTCTGACATTATCGGAATATTAGGGATTGTCTCCTCAAACGGACGTTCAAAAATGGACTCTTCAAAAATCGGACTTTCTAAATTGAGGTAATCGAGACGCGTAGAACTACTAGGTTTCTTTTTAACAAAGCTACCTAGGAGTCTCTTTACGTTCGGGCATGCAAAAGAATAAGGAAGGGATTCTATGCAATCACAAATCAAGGCCGACTCAACCAAAGCAAACTCGGAGATTTCTAGCAAACAAAAAAGCATGATGGCTCCACTTAGATTGTTTCTAGACCAGCTTCTAATCCTTCGAAAGGGAATTCGTTACAATTTGAGCAAACCCCTCTGGAATCAATCCGAGTCAAAGTAAGTTGAATAGAGGCGAGGGAAGCTCAGTGGAGCTTTGATACCCAAGGCCTCACCGGAATTACAATGCGGCGCGATCACGCATTCAACTCACGAAACCATCATGAACTTCGAAGTGTGCTTAAAAGAGTAACCAATATTTTTCGAATGACTTTCCTATTAAGCTCGTTACCCTATCGGTCTTGTTCTAGTCAAAATTTTAAGGCTTAGGTTCGCGTAGGTTACGTGTTCCTAAGGCGGGCAAGAAGAGAACGGTGATGAAATCCGAACCCTTATCTTGTATGGCCAGTCCTTGCCCTTTACTAGGAAATTAAAGCGGTAGTATTCAAGTCCTCGGCATACGAAGGAGTCCAAGAACTCGGCGACGGGGAGATTCGCGGGTGTTCGGAATCTTACCTCCGTTCAGACGGGGATGAATCGGTTGTAGTCGACTCGGGCGGTGAATCCTATGTCGATTACGAACCCAAGGTGCGAGAGACAATATCGTAATTTTCCTCCTTTCTCTGCCAAACATGATTTATATTTAAGACTACCCATACGTAGGGTTTAAAAATAATGTCCAAAGTCCCAAAAATGTCCAAAAAGTCCAAAAATAAAAAGAAAAATTAAAAACCCTAATATAGTTTTCGAAAAAAAAACTAAAAAATAAATAAAACTAAAAATAAAATTCTTTGTCTCTTCCTCGTTTCTTTTCGCTTTGTCTTTGACTCCAAGTCTTTAGTTAATCACCAATATCTTTGGCTCAGCTTTCTTCTCGATCCAATATCCAAACCTGTAACCAAAACACAAATACCCAAGAAAATGTAAAATAGAACAAAAGAATAAAAATCACTAAAAACCTAAAAACAAATCTAAAAACAAGTCCGCGTCGTGGCGCAAAAATTGATGTGGTTTTATGTTGTTGTAGAAAGTGGTAGTAAAAGATGTCGTTCACTCAGACTTGTGAAGATTAAATTTTAGATTCAAATTCAATAGAAAACTTACGAAGTTGTTATCAAGATTATAAAAAGCACCGAGACTCAGGATTCCACCATTGACCAATTAAGTGATTGATCTAATCAATATTCATGCAATTCTTTGCGTTTGAAGAGATTCTAATATATTGCCTCTAGTAGATTTTCGAACTAACAATTGTATACATCAAGCATGAAACATCAAAAGTCTTAAATTAAGCATGCTCCATCAAAACGAATCACAATTATTTAATAAAAATCAATTTTCCAATATTAGTTCCATGCAAATAATCATAAAAGAAATTGCAAAAAATAGTTAAAATATAAATATACCACTTTTCATGGAACAATGGCTTCCTCCGTCGCCTCGGCTAAGGGGTTTAGCTCCTCATATTATTCACGTGCTCAAAGTAGGTGTTCATAGCTCAAAAGGGTGAAAAACAAGAGAAAACTACTAAAGCAGCGACTTTGTAATAGATATAATTGTTACAGACGTCACATTCGGAGAAACCTTTAACATTTGTGAACTCTATTAATTGTTACAAGAATTGTGACAAAAAGGTATGGAATTTGAAACTAAAGGCCACAGATTCTCGCGACTTTCCTTAAGTGTCGATTCTCTCGTTCTTCGTCCTCCTCTCGCCTTTGTGTTCTCTGCGCAACTCAACTGTGTCTCTCCCGCAAGCCTCTAAAATCTCCCCCAAGGTCTTGATTCCCTTTGTGTGACCCCAAAACTCAATATTTATACATACCGCCTTCAAATCTCCGAGAAAATCTTTGGTATTCTTTCCTCCCAAGTCTCGGCTTCTTCTTTCCTTTGTTTTTTTTCACCGGAATTCTCTCACCAGTCTTCTCGTGAACCCAAATTTCATTAAAACTCAATAAGTCGAATATTGTGAGAATATATCTTTCCTAATCCTTCACGCAACCTCCATGTATACCAAGCAAAGAAAACACCGAGTCAGCTAACTTTCCTATTTTGTATCACCTCCACGCGGCGTCTTGGTTTATACGAATATTTTGTTGCTATCCAGAACTCTAAAGATAGAGTTATATCTCGGGGAGAGGATATTTCACTCCTTTATCCCACGTAATTACCAAGTATATTAACCGAAGATACGGCGAAACACCGCTCGTTTACGTGAGATAGAAACTTGATTTTTCCCTTCGAAATCAAACTCCTCGGCAACCTGTTACACCGCAACAAGACAAGACCAATATCCAAATCCTAATACCACTCAATCTCCGATTAAATCTCCACATAAATCGAAACATGAATGACGCACAAATAACCAAGTTCCCTAAAAACCAAGGTTTGAATCGTGAAGATGGGTTCCCCCTAACAATTCTTGGACTCCCTTTAGCACTTGGGTTGTCTGGGGTGTAAATAACAAGTTGATGCCCCTTATCCAAATGAGGGGTCTCGAATAGTAATTTTCTCCCACGAGCGCAAATACCACTTTTCGAGCCAATTTTCCAAAAGCTTATTTCTCCAAAAACACCTACAAAGACATAAAATACCAAAATAAGCGCAAAATCGAGTACTAACATTACGAGAGAATTGAGACTAAAATAGACACATAAATGCGTCTATCAGTAACCCATGTTCATGCAACACGGTAATATCTTTTCCTTAACTCTTTTGCTTCAAATGGTAACAATTTTTCCTTGTTCATGGTTTTAATTTTATCTTTAGAACATTGAGGACAATGTTAGATTTAAGTTTGGGGTGCGGGAGAAACTTTTTAGTTGCAATAAATAAACTCAGAGCCTATAAATTTATGTTTATTAAGGATGGCACTAACTAATCTAAGTGGATGGAAGCATTTTGGTTGTAGGAGTTGAGGAACTAACGATTAGATGGAAACATCTAAAGAGTCTATTCATAAAAGCACAGAGCTCAGGTGTTAGAAATAACATGGTAGTTTCGCCATATCTCGTTGAGTCCTTTTCACTTCTATTTTTATTTTGTGTTTCTTTTTAAAATATGTTTTTCTAAGTGACTAGGTGTGGATCACGATTCAAGTTGTTACCACTGCTAGGGTGAAATAGAGTGATTGAGTTACTAAGAAAAAAAAAAAAAGACACCAGAACAATCACAACAAATGGAATAATTCTCAAAAATAAATAAAAATTAACACTTGGATAGCAATATGTGTGTGTTCCCCCTGTCTCCGTCGCCTAAACAAGCGTGGAGCGTTGGGATCCACGGAATTACCTGGGCCGACAAGAAGCATGCGCTTGGATCCGCAAGATCTAATCATGTTGTAAAAAAAAAAAAAGTTAATTCTTAATGTTCGGTGAATAAATGTTGGTTCCCTTGTATATGCAGATTTGAGTTGATCTAGAATTAGGATTATCGACCACTGGTTCCCTTGTATATGCCAGTTGTGTTGATGTTAGTCAGACCCATATCTCAGTCCATTAAGATAGGTTCATTTTGGCAGTGGCCTTCAGACAGATATGAGAAACACCGTTCACCTAGACAACATCAAAACCATCTATGTTTTTCTCTATATCCATCTCTTACTCTATCCATGTGATTTGTTGACTCCGGATATTTAGGTCCATAGTGCGACTATCTGAGTAGAGCTCTGTCACTTATATATGAATTTTAGTATGCTTGAGTGCAAACTCGTGTACAACAATTGGAATTTCGCATCAGGGTACTTCCTCCTGTAGTCAATAAGTATGCCAACCAAGGAGATTCTTTAGTGCCTTCCAAGATTCTGCGTAAATAGCTAGAGTCTGGAGTATAGGTTTTGTGGGTATATCTCTTGTAAACCCTCCCGAGACTACAACTCGGCCACTAGGGCCACCTAGGGGTTTAAAGGCTTATTGCATGCGCTAAATGCAATCGACGATGCCTGCGACAGTGAGTTAGGATTTTATTTTGTAGATTTGATTTGATCGAGGACTAGCAAATAATAAGTTTGGGGGTATTTGATAGACGCATTTATGTGTCTATATTAGCCTCAATTCTCTGTAATGTTAGTACTTGATTTTGCGCTTATTTTGGTATTTTATGTCTTTGTAGGTGTTTTTGGAGAAATAAGCTTTTGCGGGAAAATTGGCTCGAAAAGTGGTATTTGCGCTCGTGGGAGAAAATTACTATTCGGACCCCTCATTTGGATAAGGGGCACCTCAAGTACTAAGGGGAGACCACTTGCTATTCGCATCCCTGGCTTGGATAGGGGCACTCCATCCCCTAGCTTTTGAACCAATGGTTTTGGCGGGAAAAACTTGTTTTCACGGAACAGATTAGGGTTGAATTTTTGCGGGATTTCTTAAGAGATTCAATCAGCGGAAATAGTTTGGATGGGCTCATAAGGGCTAAACAGTCTTGGTATACATGTTGGATTAGGAAAACTTGGGCTTGATTATCGGTTTTCAGTTAAACAGGGGAGGAGGGTTTTACCGAGTTTCTGGTTTGAGCTTTGGACAAGATTTACTCGGGTTTTCTCGCTGGATTAGATTCTAATTGGCTTGTTAGGACAACACATGGATGGTAAGAGATTTGTAAACATAAAAAAGGAAGATTTCACGTTTCTCGGTAACACAGGGAAGGTACAATATTCTCAGAATTTTGATTCTATTACGGGAAGTTACATGTAATACAGGGGAAGATATTGTCCCTGTTGATTTGCTTCTATCAAATTGGATATGTTTTTTTTGGAAATAATACAACTAAGACGCGTAAAGAAATCCTAAATAAGGATTATTCCCGGAACTTGGAAAAGAAGAAAAACAGGGGTGTTCTCGGGATTCAAGGACCTTGTGAAGTATATAAAAAGGGTTGGGATGTTCAAAGAAGGTAGTTGGGAGTTTGGGGTCGATTGGAGGCAGGGAATCAAAGCAGAGAAGTTGCAGGAATAATACGCAGCAGCAGGTGAAGAAGACGAAGAACTGACACTTCAGAAGTGTCGTTCTCAAGAACACGAAGAACAGACTCATAGAGACAATCTTTTATTCTGCAACACATTTAATTTATCGTTCTCTGTAATAGTGTCTTGCAACACTTATAAACATTAACCTCAATGTAAATTGAACGTCCAAAGAAAGTCAAGGTGGGAAATCATATAACAATATGCGACAAGAAAAAGCTAAAAACAAGAAAAGAAAAATTAAAAGATAAGAGATACAAAACCTATGGGTTGCCTCCCATGCAACGCTTGGTTTAAAGTCGTCAGCCCGACTATATCTTTGCAAGATTCATTCCCCATATACCAACAATCGAAAAGTTGGGGGTCCTTCCATAGAACTTGTTTTGCAAACACTAGCTTCACACAAATATTAGTAATATAAAACAAAAGTGAAGCTATGAACCGATAAAAGCTTCCCCACACTTATTCTTGTCCACACTTGGGAGTGTATAAAGAATATAGAAGTCGGGTACTTCCACGGTTTCTTGTTCCATAACTTTGCATAGTATGAGAATCAAGTATCTCTAATGGCGGGAAAAACAGAAACAAAGTCATTCAACAATATTCTCAAGCACATACATTCAAACCAATAAGAGGTAAAGGAGAAGAAACAATAGGCAAAGGGTTAGATAAACCTTGCACAATCTCTTGTATTACGGAATCCTCTTCATCCTTGAAAACTCAAGTGAATTATTCACCTCTTGTATATCATGGTCCTCTATCAAACCTTGCAACCATTCTTCGTCCGTTTCTGCCTTAACCAAAGTCTCGACATAAACATCATCATTACAATCATTTGCAAGCTCAATTGGGTCTTCCACAATATTGGTCAAACCGGTCTCATTCTCAACACACTCCTTTTTGTTGTAAGGCACATACTCTTTTGCGGATCCAAATTTTATTATAAGAAACTTTTTTTAGAACACTCGAAAATGCATCATCCTCAAGCTCCACCCTTTGAATAGTCTCTTGATCATTATTAAGATCAATGCTTGAGTAATCTACACAAGTGTCGACATATTCCTCTTCGTCTTCATCTTGATCCCAAAAAGACTCCATTGTAAACTCTCGGGGATGTCACCATAAATTGGTTTAGGCGATGTATTTTCATAATAATCATCACTATCATAGTCAACATAATCTTGTTCATCGCCGAATTTAGTGTTGCTAATCTCTAACTCATCCTTTTTGAATAGGTGAATGATCATTATTAAGATCAAGAATTGAGTTAACTACACAATTATCAACGAAAGTCCCCAAAGGTTCGCCTTTTTCAACATAATTATTCATTTCCTCCTTGTACTCATCAATGCCCTTTCTTACGTCGGAAACACCTCTTTGAAGCTCTTGGAGTGATCCTTCCAAATTATGAATATAGTGTTCCATTTGTTTGTAAAGCTCATTCGACAAAGAAAAAGTAGAATTACTTACTTCAGTATTGCTAGGCCAATTATATTCCCTTTGAATGGGTGGATGATCATAACTACGATCAGAAATTGGGCCAAACATACCATGAGCACATTCGGTCGATGAAATTGGTTCCACGCTTGGTTGTCTACGAATTGACTCCATGCTGTCCATAAATTGTTGCATTTCATCTACCAAACTAGAGGAAAAATTAATAGGAATACAACTAGTCTCCCCTCCTTGTGGTTGCTCACTTACATACCCACCGTAAGAAGGTTGGAATGTATGAGAACAACTAAAAGGGTACGTGGAATATTGACCATAACCAAAGGATTGGTTTTGATTGTACTCCTCGTAAGGGTGATAGTTTTCATGTTGTTGAGGTTGAAAGCCGTATTGATTGCTCCAATATGCTCCGTCCATAGAAATTTGTACCTGAAACGAGATTCTCAAAACTCGAATAAGAACCAAGAAATAAGAAAAATTAAAACAAAACTAAATACAAAAATAAGAAACCAAAAACAATTAACAAATCACTGCCTCCCGCAATGTGGCGCTAAAACCAATAGGTTGTCAGACACAAATATAAATTACACTTTCTTACTACTCAAAATATATAATGAAGCAAAGGCAAGAAAGGATCGTTCCCACAGAGAGGTCTTGGTTGTCAATATGTTATGGTTTCCTATATAAAACACCGGGGGTTTGCTGATTTTTATATACTCAAATAAAATAAAAGCAAAACAAATAAAAGTAAACACGCAAATCAAGGATGTGAAAATATTGGGTAAAGGTTTCATATTTGATGCGTGTCATAGGTGCAATCAAATTAATTAATATTTCCACTCAATTAAAAATAATATAATGGAAGTCAAGGTCGTTCCCACGAGGAGCAAGAGATTCTAGTTGTAAAAATTGTCACAAAAGGGGGTGTAAAAGCAAAAGAAAATAAACAAAGCAATTAAAAGATAAAGTTGAAAGCAATAAAGAGACAAGATCAAGGAATCCTTCTTCGTTGCAAAACAATGAATCAAGTTATGTTCTTTTCTACTTGTTATTAGTCACGATTATCACCAACCGTAGGATAAAGCAGTGTCCGCTTAGCTAGCCCCAAAATCCCTTATTTCACCGAGTAACAAGTCCGCTTAGTTATCAGATTCTATCCAAAAGAACCACCTTGAGGTTCGCTTTACAAGATGTAATTCCCTCGAATGCATTAAGATTTATGAATTTAGGTTTAGTACTAGTAGTTAAACTCGGTTCGCTTGGTTCACTTTCTAGCGTTGTTTCTACACACAATTGCTCCACGGAATCCCCCGCAAGGTCTCGTGTTTTGCTACTTATGTAAAGAGTCAAGAAACGATTACTTATCTCCTAACTTTCACTAGCTTTAGATCAAATTAACAAATCAATTTAGTTGGCCACCTAAACAATCTATCAATCAATCATGAATGTCTTTAAGATCATTCCTATTAGTAAAAACAAACGATAATCATGTGAAAAACTCAAGATAGAATTGAAACAAAACTCAAAACATATATTAAGAACTAGGAATTCATCCTCAATCAATAAGAAAATTAGCTACTCATGCTAAAAGTTCACACAAAGAATAAGAAAAGAAAAGTGTTGTGTGTGTAGAGAGGTGTGTAAAAGATGTAGAAAACTTCTCTATTTATAGGCTTCAATATTCTCCAAATCTTCCAAGGAATAGAATCCTTTTCCTTTAGCAATTCAACTTCCAAATCCAAGCTTTTCTCAACTCTTCCACCTTCTCTTTCCAAATTTGAGTCCAATTCTCCATCCAATTCCTAGTCCAAGTCTTCACACCCATGAGAGAAGTCCATAGAAAATTCTGGAATTTTTTGGCTCGCCGGAAAACTGGTATTATGGCCGGAATCCCACGGAAGAATCGCCACGCCACCTCGAAAATTTTCTCCGCTGATGGAATATTCGACGGAATATTCGTGGTCCACCGTTAGGACTAACGGTCAACGGGTCAACCGTGGTCCAACGGTCAAGGCAAAGGAATGAGTTAGTCAGAGTCGCCTTCTAACTCACTGACCGGTCTTATTGGGGTGAGTTGAGTCGCTCCCGACTCGTCTGGATCGGTCATCGCTGAGTTGACTCATCAAGTCAGTAAAACCGCCGAGTTTCGGCTATTTACAGGGCTTCCCAGGCCACATTCAGGCCGATCTATGTCTTCATTTCCGTGACAGTCCTAACATTCATCTATTTTCTAACATCCTCATTTCTGTCGCCTTCAATCGCCACCATACCCATATCTCTGTTCTTCTCAGATTACAGCCAAAACTCATTTCACCCATCTTCGACCTTCAACAAAGAAAACATCTATGAACATTGCCTCCAGATCGAACCCCAAAACGCCATCAACTTCTCTCACCATGAGCTGAGCACCACCGAACCCTTGATTGCATCCATGTCAGACTTCAATCTTCAGCTTACTCCATTTTCTTTGACTCAGCACCATCGAAACAACACCCATCTCCTTTGGTTCATCAAGTTCAGTGACTGCCACCAACAGCACCATAACCCATCCATACTCGATTCGTCTCACATCGACCCATCTCCAATTTCACTCAGCAACATCGATCTCTCCATTCACGAGACCCCATTTGGAACTTCGATTTCTTCTCAAAGATCAAGCCCTAATTTGATTTCGTCTCGATCTCTCGCATCTCATCGATCGCAGCATCAATTTCCAGGACGGTAATTTCGATCTATTCTCTCGATTCTCGACTGCATCCCCGAGCTTCATAACAATGGCAAGTTCATCCATCGCAAACCCTTGAACCAAAGGTTTTCTCTGTGGATCTAAAGAGCCTCAAATGAAGAAGAAATAAAAACTCTTTTCGGTTCGACCTAATTTAGGTCTTTAACTTGGAACGGGCTATTTACACCCACTCGCTATACTCATTGGTGATGGTGGCCCCGAGTAAGTAGTTGTCTCCGCTTTTAGTAATTCCAAAGAGTATCCCCTTAACCTTGGTTAGACTCCATATAGTGTTTGCCAATGAAACGATAATTTTGCCCCTTTTTCTCCAATTCGGTGATTTCTTCTTCTTTTCGTTCGTGTAACTCCAAAGTAGCTACAAAACTCAAAACAAGCGTAAAATACATAATTTACAAGAAAAATAACAAAGAAAGCATAAACAATAGATAGTAAATAGGATGTATTCTACACCCTATCAATCTTCAATTGTAAACAAGTTTATGAATATATGAATAGAATTCGTATTTAATCTCGCTATCATCAAAAGCCATAGAATACCTTATTGCAAGAATACTCCATAAATTTCCAAAGTTCATCAACACACACATTAGAGCTGCGTATGTGAATTCTACCTAAAGAATAACCTAACGCCTTGCGCTAATCAATTTCAATTCCTATGAGCATTAAGTTTCAGAAATAGGCTAATCAATGCAATTGAAATACATTGCGCAAACAATTCGAACAAAGGTCAATTTCTACATATGACTACAAGGATGTATCACTACAACCTAGAATCATATCATGCTACTCGTATTCAGGGTTATCGCTTGATGAAAAACCCTAAAATATCTATAGATATGGATGTGAGTTCAATCAATTCTAGACTTAACTAAACAAACATTCAATCATATTGCAATACATCAATCATGCAATTATTATAACCCGTAGAAATCAAACGATAATATTGAGAGAAAACTAATTCATAAAAATCATAACTTGGTTGCAAAATCCAACTACATCTTCAACCAATAATAAAAACTTAGTTACTTGTGTTTTTGGAAATCATCATAGAAAGCAAAAGAAGAAAACTATCATGTGAAACCCTAGACAACAAGTAGAAGTCTCCCTAATGGAGATATCTCCGTGGTTTGAGAAAGACTTTTTCTATTTATATGTTTCTCCCATTCAAAAGGATACTCTTTCCAAGTTTAGGTTTTCTCAAAACCCATCTCCAAATGGTCCACCAAGCCCATTTGTGGAAATTAAGTTTCAGGATTTTTTTTGGGTTCAAAACGGGTCGCCGGATTTGCTGACGTCATCGCCGGAATCCGGTCGCCGGTCGCCAGAATCCGTCGCCGGAAAAATCGACTCCAGCCACCTGGACTTGCCTCCTGGGCCTCGAAAGTGTCCACAAGACATTTCTACACTTCCGGTATCTCAACTCGCTTCTCCGCAATTCAAACATTCACAAAATACCATCTAACCCAACTTCTCATTTCTTGCGAAAATGCGCCCAAAAGCGCGAACCGTAGCTCATATGTCCGGCCGTCGACTCTTGCATCCAACACATACCCCCTTCATGATTCAGTGAAATATTATGATCCCCACTTTCGGTTCCAAAATCGGCATCCCGAGCTAGGCTCATCAAGCTCACCATTCTCGCCGCGTTTCCGCACAATTTCCTTCCGCACTTTGGTTGTCGAATCTATTTCTCGGGCCAAGTTCCGCTCCTTCCCTCGCTACTCGCCTTCTCAATCCTTCTAATCTTAGCATCACCATCCGTAATGAACTCAAGTAGCAACACAAGTTTAGCTTTGCGACAAGCATTAGAAATTGCATGATGACTTGGCCCATTTCCTCCAAGTCAAGCGCCACCGCTGGTTTTCACAACATACTCAAACACAACAATAGCGCTTCTTGCACATGCCATTCTAACCCAAATCTCCTTGAAGTAGTTCAATAACATCATGCTCACATTCAACATGACCACACAAGCCTAGACCAACACAGATTCGACACCCGCATCGCACCGCCATTGCATCCATCCCAAGCTCCATGCCTCGCAATTCAACGCACAACATTTCCTCATTCCTCGTTCTAACTTCGGTTGAACTGCAGCTTCATGATTTCACTTTATTTGCAACTTAGAGAGCGTCCATCAGTGCAACCACCTTGTTCCATTAATTCCGTAGCATCTATCACCAGTTCAATATAACACTTCTTTCTCAACCCTCTATTTGAGCCAGAATCGCACCGCAACTCCTCCAAGAGTATCTCCATTTCGCCTACAAACTTTGTTCACCGCACCCACCGTAACTTGCTCACTGGCCGAATGCTATCACCGCAACCGCTACACCCGCAGCTGTAGCTTCTCCATTCTCTCGGCCTTATATACAAAATCATTGAACCCCGGTTATCCATCAAGGAGCCTGTTTCAGCCACACTGCTTCGATGCTCGAAACATAAACCTCTCCTTGTTGTTCTGCAACGAGTCCGAGCAAGTGCACATTCTCTTCTTTCTCGTACCACCTGAGCTGCAACAACCATTCAATCCATCGTATCTGCCAGCACACCACAATCTAGGCCATCACTAGCTTGGCCTTGCTGCTCCACATTCCATCACTACCAATCACCCAACCACTAAACTGCATTCACACTCAAACCCATCGCAGAGCCACCACAGACCTAGTTTTGAGTTCTTTGCATTTGAACTCTAAATCGCCTCTTAATCTAACCCAATTCTTCTCTCGATTCACCCATTTCATCCCCCCGATTCGACTCAAACAACCCCGGCCATTGGTCCATACTCGACACTCCAAATAAACCTCATACATGGCCCTAAGGATCATAGTAAACAATTGTACTTTTGTTCTTCTCGGCCGTCTCGCCAATGTTGCCAAGCTTCTAACTCGAGTCACGTGCCCTCGCCAACAAACCTTGACTGCCGACACATCCTCACAGCTGCAGCTCCACCGAATAACCGCACTTGCACCCATGAGTTCCTTCTACAGTTCCTGCAATTTCAACCTGAGCACAACCCAAGTCCTTCTCAGCTTCACTACATCCTGTAACATCACCCACTGCCTATTGCCTCATCTCTTCTAGGCCCTCAGGCAACACCGCAAAAGACCAATCATCCTAGCTTCATTATCTCACTCAGGCCACTGCAATCCACCATCACAGCCTCCTTCTCTTCATTCTCCACACTCGTTCGTGCCTTTACACAAATACCATGTGTGCAGTTTGCAACCGACAATAGTTGTGTATTGGCCGCCTATTGAGAGCCACCCAAATCATTCCTTCCCGTTAAGAATTCAATGTAAAACAAACCCATATTTTCTAGGCCATTCTTAACATCAAATCACCATTAATCTTCATTATATACTTGCAGACTCGTATAAGCTTGCTAATCTCTCGTTCATGAATTAGTCAATGATAGGTGTAGAATACACCGTATTTACTATCTAGAGTTTATGCTTTCTTTGCGAATTTTCATGTGAATTATGTATCTTATGTGTGCTTTTGAGTTATTAGGTGCTTTGGAGTCGCACGGAGGAAAAGAAGGAGAAACTACTCATTTAAGAGCGAAAAAGGGCAGAATTGTCTTTTCAGGGGCAAATACTATCGGGAGCCGAGCCGGCGTTAAGGGGCGACTCTATTTGGGGAGTACTGAACAAAGACCAGCCCGTGGTTAAGGGGATTGTGCGGGTGGCCCTTATTAAAGTGATTTGGGTGTGTTAGTAGCACCCAAATTTGACTTATCCCTAAATCGAGAGAAACTCATCTCTCGTTCATTCATTTTCATGACATCTCGAAATTTGGGAGAAGAGAGAAATGTTGCGTCACGTGGTTATGAATCCGAGAGAATCCGATGTTGTTGTGATGGATGGTATGGAATCGAAAAGAGGAAGAGAAGCGCGTGTGAGGTTGAGAAGAATGAGAGCGAGATGATGACGCTACGAGATCGAGAAATGGGTTTACGAACTCGGGAGAAGAAATTGATGACTTATTTGAGAGAAATTGAGAATTCGGAAGCTAGGGTTTCTTTGTGAGATTAAGTAATTGATTCACATAGGTTAGGAAAGGATTGAAGAGATGATTGAGGAGAAGGAGATTGAACACTGGGTTTGTATCAATTCT
Organism: Papaver armeniacum; assembly: GCA_023531295.1. NCBI lineage: Eukaryota > Viridiplantae > Streptophyta > Magnoliopsida > Ranunculales > Papaveraceae > Papaver > Papaver armeniacum. Next base: position 39,836 of record JAJJWW010012224.1, read on the forward strand.
GGTTTAGTGATGAATGCATGTTCGAGAAGATCAGAGCCTCTGTTGGTGGAGGAAATTAGTGAGCTCAGGGAAGAGGAAGAACGATGAGATCGTGTGAGTCAGGTGGAGGACGCAATGGATTATGTATGAATTACAGGCTAAGAAGATGGAGATGCTGCTGGTATGAAGCAAATGGTCTTGTTGCTGAAAAGGGGAATGTCTTGTTGGCAATGGCAAAGCTAGAAGCGAGTTAAGCAAAGAACATCGAGAAATTGGTAGAAGATCTGTTGTGGCTCATCTCGGGGTGTCATGGCGTAATTGCGGATAGTTGTTGCTACTATAGGTCAAGTTGGGGGCAGCTTTGCATAGAAAATGTTACGATTCTGAGGAGGGAAGAGTCATTCTCGCATGTCATTATGGAAGCGGTGGTGTTGCGAGATACATTGCAGCCTGAGCAATGGAATTGCGAGTGGTGGAAACCAAGGTTTGGGAAGTGGTTTTGCTTGCGGGTGTTAATGATGCAGTGTGATGCACTAAGCCGGAGCAAAGTGGCTATTATAGATGGATGGCAGGAGGAGTCGTAGAACATGTTCGAAGTCCGTAGTTCTGTAGAATAGCAAATGATCTTGTTGGAGCCGTGAGACGAGAAGGAACTCAACATTGACGAGATGAATTTGTGATCGTTGAACGGATATGGAGGAGTTATTATACGGAGGTTTGCAAGGGTATGGTGGTCAGTGGTGATCGATGGACTAAATGGCCGAAACTCGAGTATTGAGTCATGTTAATGGGAATGGACCAAAGAAGCTTTGGCTGAGAGGTTATTGGGGATCAGTGAACTGCAACTCGATTCTGCAGCCGGTGGTGGTGAGCCCGAGCATGGAACCGATGCTGAGATTTGAGTATTATTGGGATGGTCTGAACTGAGTGATGGGTGGAGTTGAAGTTTGAGAGCGAGATGCGGTGATGATCTTTGGTCTAGATATGGCTTTGAGTTACGAGTTGTTAGTCTTTGTTGAGTTTCATGGGGTCAAGTGTGTATTGAGATGGAGGATGTCTGCAAAGTGAGCCAAGAGTTATGGGATTGCAATTTGTGTGTTTGTAATGGATGACTGAGCTGCATTAAGGGGCTTTGAGTGGCATTTGAGGTTGAAGTTTGCAATTGTTAATGGTGTGTGTGTGTGTTGGTGCTCTGTCCGGTGGTTATGAGTGTTTGAGATGATGATTATGCGGCTGGCAGACTAGTGCGGAAAGGAGCAAGGAAGCATTGCGAGAGATGGCAAGTAAAAGGTTGTGCATTGATTGAATGGAAGCTGCAATTTGGAAATAGTGAGTATGCATGAAGTAGGCACCGATGCACCATCTTGGTGCAACACAAGATTTTGGCAAGATGGACTTTCAGGCTCGTGCAATGGCCCGAGCCAAGGCTAGTCACTCACTCATTGGCGTGATCGACCTCAGTCCGACTCGACCCATACTCGACCGGGACCGGTTTGACCCGATTCGCCTTGACCGAGTTGACCCGTTGACCCGAACGTTTTGACCCGTTGACCGGTGACCGGTTTGACTTGCCGGTCACCTGAGACATTTTCCGGCGACTATTCCTAGGGATTCCAGCCACAATCCCGATTTTCCGGCGAGCGTTTTTGGGACATAATTTTTACACGGGTTTCTCTCCATGGTGGGCAGGGTGAATTTCTAACTAATGGACTTTGAAGACAAAACCTAGTTTTGGAAGGAGAAAAGAAGACAAAAGGGAAGACTTCTACAATTTTTGGAGACCACGTTTTATTCTATTCTTTTGCCTCTACCTTGTATTCTAGGGTTTAGAACCATGAAGTCTTTTCTCTTTCTTCTTGTGATGAACTCCATGAATATGAGTACCTAAGTTTATTATTGGTTATGGAATAGTTGGATTTCACAAAGCATGATTCTTTGATTCAATATATTAGTTTTGTCTCATATTTATCGTTTGCAATTCTCACGAAAATATTGTTTTATGATTGATTGATTGTTTTGTCAAGTTGCAAATTGGTAGAACTTCTAATCACATCTATTGCTAGTTTAGGGTTTATTATACGCAAAAGTGATATTCCTTGGATACAAGTAGCATAATATGATTATAGTTTGTAGTGATATATTCTTATGATCATATGTGAATCGTAACCTTTGTTAAATTGAATTAGTGCGCTTTCCACGTTCAATTGTTTTGATTGGCATGATTTCATAGAACTTAACGCATCTAGGGAATTAAACTTGATTAGTGCTTTTACACGTTAGGTTGTTCCTTTAGGTAGAATTCATATTCGCATCTTTTAATGTGTTTGTTGATGACATGAGGAGGTTTGCATGGATATTCTTGCAATCAAGGTATTATAGGGTCTTTGATAAAAGTTGAGATTAAAATATCAATTCTAGTTATTGTGTGAAAACATGTTTGTGAATGAAAACGAAATCCATGACCAATATCTTCTTATCCTCGATTTGATTTGTTTGCTTATTTCTTTATTTGCTTTTATTTAGTTTATTATATAAAAATCACAAAACTACCGGTGTTATTAATAGGGAACCGAAACAATTTGACAACCTAGACCTCTATGTGGGATCGATCCTTTCTTGCCCTTGCTATATTTATATTTTGAGTAGTAAGAAAGTGTAATTATATTTGTGTCGCTTACGACAGCGATCAAATTTTGGCGCCGTTGCCGGGGAGGCAACGGTTGTCACTTGTTTGGTTTCTTATTTTTGTTTTGTTTTTGTTTTTAGTCTTATTTTTATTTTTCCTATTTTCTGGTTTTTAACCTTGGTTTGAGAATCTTATTTCAGGTGCTTATTTCTATGGAAGGAGCATATTGGAACAATGGATACGGTTTTCAACAACCTCAACAATGTGATAACTACCAATTCCATGGGTATAATCAAAACCAATTCATTGGTTATGACCAATATTCCATGGAACCTTGTGGTTTTCCTCAACAACCTTATGGCGGGTATGTGTGTGAACAACAACAAGGATGGGAGGATTCTTATGTTTGTGAACAAAAAGTCTCTAATTTTATAGATCAAGTTTCCAACTTTTTACAAGAGGAATTTCAAAAAGCTAAAGAGACTACAAACGCGCAACTCCAAGAACTTCGTGAAGGTATGACTATCTTGCGAAGATGCATTGATCAATACAAGGAAGATATGGATAATTCTTATGTGCATATGGTTTGTGATGAATATTTGGTTGATGCTAATGTTGAAAAAGGGCAATCCTTGGGCACTTTCGTGGATAATCGTGTAGTTAACTCAACTCTTGATCTTAATAATGATCATTCACCTATTCAAAAGGATGAGTTAGAGATTAGCAACACTAAATTCAGCGAGGAACAATCTTATGTTGACTATGATAGTGATGGTGATTATGATATATTGCTTGAAACAACTCATGGTGACATCTCCGAGGAGTCTTTTTGGGATCAAGATGAAGATGAAGAGGAATATGTCGACACTTGTGTAGATTACTCAAGCATTGATCTTAATAATGATCAAGAGCCTATTCAAAGGGTGGAGCTTGAGGATGATGCATTTTCGAGTGTTCTAAAAAAGTTTCTTATAATAAAATTTGGATCCGCAAAAGAGTATGTGCCTTACAACAAAAAACAGGAGTATGTTGAGAATGAAACCGTTATGACCAATATTGTGGAAGACCCAATTGAACTTGTGCATGATTGTAATGATGATGTTTATGTCGAGACTTTGGTTAAGGCAGAAACGGACGAAGAATGGTTGCAAGGTTTGATAGAGGACCATGATATACAAGAGGTGAATCATTCACTTGAGTTTTTCAAGGATGAAGAGGATTCCGTAATACAAGAGATTGTGCAAGGTTTATCTAACCCTTTGCCTATTGTTTCTTCTCCTTTACCTCTTATTGGTTTGAATGTATGTGCTTCGAGAATATTGTTGAATGACTTTGTTTCTCGTTTTCCGCCAATAGAGATACTTGATTCTCATACTATGCAGGTTATGGAACAAGAAACCGTGGAAGTACCCGACTTCTATATTCTTTATACACTTCCAAGTGTAGACAAGAATAAGTGTGGGGGAAGCTTTTATCGGTTCATAGCTTCACTTTTGCTTTATATTACTAATATTTGTGTGAAGCTAGTGTTTCCAAAACAGGTTCTATGGACGGATCCCCAACTTTTCAGATTGTTGGTGTATGGGGAATGAATCTTCCAAGGATATAGTCGGGCCGTCGACTTTAAAACAAGCGCTAAGTGGGAGGCAACCCACCGGTTTTGTATCTCTTATCCTTTTGCATTTTATTTTTGTTTCGTTTATTTATTTTTTACTGTTTTCATATCATATTTGCATCCCTATGTTTAATTTCATTGAGTCCGTAATCTATCTTAGAAGAGAATTATGACGAATACCTTTTTCGTCAGAAAATTTCAGACTGCGCGTAGTTCAGTCCAGAGACCATAACTGTCAGAAAGTTTATCGAAACACTGTGAAATTTTGACACTGTGTAGAAAACACGTAGGTGAACAACTTTTGTGAAATGGAGTTTTTCCAAATTCCTTACCAATTTGCACAGTTTTTGCGTTTTATCTGCTGTTACGTCAGAATTCAGAACTTTCGGTTTTACACATTGAGGACAATGTGAAGTTTAAGTGTGGGGGAGCATTATATGTTTGTATAGTTTGTTTTTGACACCATTAGTGGATGGAACCATTTTGAATGCAGGAGTTGAGGAACCAATTAACTAAAAGGGACGAATATAGCTCAGAAATCACAAATTAACATGATAGTTGTTACCATATCTCGGAATATCACCATATCACATTCTATTTTTATTTTTCCATATTTATCTATTGTTCTCTAAGTGCTTTGGTGGGTCACTAAAAATCGACGTGTTATTACTGCTAGGATGAAATAGAGTGGTTGAGTTACTAGAAAAAGAAAAAAAAAAAAAAAAAAAGAAAAAATATATGAAAAAAAAAAAAAAAAAAAAAAGGAAGGACCAATTAGACCAAAACGGAATAAAAAGACACTTGAGAATAGCGGTATGTGTGAAACGTAGTCCCCTGTCTCCGTCGCCTAAACAAGCGTGGAATGCAGGATCCAAGGCAACTATCATGTACTTGCTGACAAGAATCATGCGCTTGGATCCAGTTTGATCCAATCATGTTGTCTAAAAAAAAAAAAAAAAAAAAGAGAAGAAATTATTATTGTGTTGAATAAAGTCACTCTTGGTTCCCTTGTATATGCCAATTGATTTGATGTAGCATTCAGCACCAGTAGCTCAATCTAATAGGATTAGGTTCATCTTAGCAGTGACCTTCAGACGGATATGGGAAACATCGAACACTTGTGAATATCCGCCAACATCTACATCTTTATCCATCTTCTTAATCTTTCATTGTGATTGTGGTTTGTTAGTTTAGAGTATTGTGGCTTGTTCGACTATCTAATTAGAGTTTATTTACTAATATATGAATTGAATTTGCAAGGTACCTCCTCCTGTAGTCAATTTGGATTCGTTCATTGATTTGTCATAAATAGACGGAGTTTGAAATATAGGTTTTGTAGGTATATCTCTAGTAAACCTTCACGAGACTATAACTCGTCCACTAGGGACACCTAGGGATTTAAAGGCTTGTTATTTATGCTAAAATTAACCGTAGCCTCGACGTCACGGAGTTGTTGTATTTTATTGTTTTGTTTGATTTGCTCGAGGACTAGCAAAGTCTAAGTGTGGGGGAATTTGATAGGTGTAGAATACACCGTATTTACTATCTAGAGTTTATGCTTTCTTTGCGAATTTTCATGTGAATTATGTATCTTATGTGTGCTTTTGAGTTATTAGGTGCTTTGGAGTCGCACGGAGGAAAAGAAGGAGAAACTACTCATTTAGAGCGAAAAGGGCAGAATTGTCTTTTCAGGGGCAAATACTATCGGGAGCCGAGCCAGCGTTAAGGGGCGACTCTATTTGGGGGAGTACTGAACAAAGACCAGCTGTGGTTAAGGGGATCTTTCTGCGGGTGGCCCTTATTAAAGTGACTGGGTGTGTTAGTAGCACCCAAATTTGACTTATCCCTAAATCGAGAGAAACTCATCTCTCGTTCATTCATTTTCATGACATCTGAAATTTGGGAGAAGAGAGCTGCGTCTGTGGTTATGAATCTGAGAGAATCTGATGTTGTTGTGATGGATGGTATGGAATCGAAAAGAGGAAGAGAAGCGCTGTGAGGTTGAGAAGAATGAGAGCAGATGATGACGCTACAGATCGAGAAATGGGTTTACGAACTCAGGAGAAGAAATTGATGACTAATTTGAGAGAAATTGAGAATTCAGAAGCTAGGGTTTTTGTGAGATTAAGTAATTGATTCACGAGAGGTTAGGAAAGGATTGAAGAGATGATTGGGAGAAGGAGATTGAACACTGGGTTTGTATCAATTCCTGGTTTAGTGATGAATCTGTGTCGAGAAGATCAGAGCTTCTGTTGGTGGAGGAAATTAGTGAGCTCAGGGAAGAGGAAGAACGATGAGATCGTGTGAGTCAGGTGGAGGACGCAATGGATTATGTATGAATTACAGGCTAAGAAGATGGAGATGCTGCTGGTATGAAGCAAATGGTGCTGTTGCCTGAAAAGGGGAATGTGCTGTTGGCAATGGCAAAGCTAGAACTGAGTTAAGCAAAGAACATCAGAAATTGGTAGAAGATGCTGTTGTGGCTCATCTGGGTGTCATGGCAGAATTGCGGATAGTTGTTGCTACTACAGGTCAAGTTGGGGGCAGCTTTGCAAAGAAAATGTTACAGTTACAGGGCAGGGAAGAGTTGTTGCTGCTGTGTGCTGTTATGGAAGCGGTGGTGTTGCGAGATACATTGCAGGCCCAGGCAATGGAATTGCAGTGGTGGGGCGAAGGTTTGGGAAGTGGTTTTGCTTGCGGGTGTTAATGATGCGGTGTGATGCACTAAGTCTGGAGCAGTGGCTATTATAGATGGATGGCGGAGGAGTCAGTAGAACATGTTGAAGTCCGTAGTTCATGAGAATAGCAAATGATGCCGTTGGAGCCAGTGAGGCGAGAAGGAACTCAACATTGACGAGATGAAGGTTTGATGTTGAACGGATATGGAGGAGTTATTATACGGAGGTTTGCAAGGGTATGGTGGTCGGTGGTGATCGATGGACTAAATGGCGAAACTCGAGTATTGAAGTGTTAATGGGAATGGACCAAAGAAAGCCGAGCTGCGAAGTTATTCGTGGATGGTGAACTGCAACTCGGTTTTGTGGTGGTGGTGAGCCCGAGCATGGAACCGATCTTTGAGATTTGAGTATTATTGGGATGGCCGAATCGAGTGATGGGTGGAGTTGAAGTTTGAGAGCGGATGCGGTGATGATCTTTGGTCTAGATATGGCACGAGTTCGAGTTGTTAGTCTTGTTGAGTTTCATGGGGTCAAGTGTGTATTGAGATGGAGGATGTCTCGGGCGATGAGCCAAGAGTTATGGGATTGCGGTTTGTGTGTTTGTAATGGATGACCGAAATTTGCATTACGGGGCTTTGAGTGGCATTTGAGGTTGAAGTGCAATTGTTAATGGACTGTGTGTGTGTTGGTGCTTTCTGTCTTTGGTGGTTATGAGTCGGATGAGATGATGATTATGCATTTGCAGACTAGTCTTCTGGGAAAGGAGCAAGGAAGCATTGCAGAGATGGCAAGTAAAGGTCAGTGCATTGATTGAATGGAAGCTGCACTGGAAATAGTGAGTATGCATGAAGTCCGGGACCGATGCACCATCTTGGTGCAACACAAGATGGCCTCGGCAAGATGGACTTTCAGGCCCGTGCAATGGCTGAGCCAAGGCTAGTCACTCACTCACCAAGGCGGTGGCCGACTCAGTCGACTCACCCATACTACTACATTTGGACCCGGTTTGACCCGATTCGCCTTGACCGAGTTGACCCGTTGACCCGAACGTTTTGACCCGTTGACCGGTGACCGGTTTGACTTTGCCGGTCACCTGGGACATTTTCCGGCGACTATTCCGGCGGATTCCGGCCACAATCCCAGTTTTCCGACGAGCGTTTTTTGGGACATAATTTTTACACGGGTTTCTCTCCATGGTGGGCCGGGTGAATTTCTAACTAATGGACTTTGAAGACAAAACCTAGTTTTGGAAGGAGAAAAAGACTACAAAAGGGAAGACTTCTACAATTTTTGGAGACCACGTTTTATTCTATTCTTTTGCCTCTACCTTGTATTCTAGGGTTTAGAACCATGAAGTCTTTTCTCTTTCTTCTTGTGATGAACTCCATGAATATGAGTACCTAAGTTTATTATTGGTTATGGAATAGTTGGATTTCACAAAGCATGATTATTTGATTCAATATATTAGTTTTGTCTCATATTTATCGTTTGCAATTTCACGAAAATATTGTTTTATGATTGATTGATTGTTTTGTCAAGTTGCAAATTGGTAGAACTTCTAATCACATCTATTGCTAGTTTAGGGTTTATTATACGCAAAAGTGATATTCCTTGGATACAAGTAGCATAATATGATTATAGTTTGTAGTGATATATTCTTATGATCATATGTGAATCGTAACCTTTGTTAAATTGAATTAGTCGCTTTCCACGTTCAATTGCTTTGATTGGCACGATTTCATAGAACTTAACGATCTAGGAATTAAACTTGATTAGTGCTTTTACACGTTAGGTTGTTCCTTTAGGTAGAATTCATATTCGCATCTTTTAATGTGTTTGTTGATGACATGAGGAGGTTTGCGGGATATTCTTGCGATCAAGGTATTCTAGGGTCTTTGATAAAAGTTGAGATTAAAATATCAATTCTAGTTATTGTGTGAAAACATGTTTGTGAATGAAAACGAAATCCATGACCAATATCTTCTTATCCTCGATTTGATTTGTTTGCTTATTTCTTTATTTGCTTTTATTTAGTTTATTATATAAAAATCACAAAACTACCGGTGTTATTAATAGGGAACCGAAACAATTTGACAACCTAGACCTCTACGTAGGATCGATCCTTTCTTGCCCTTGCTATATTTATATTTTGAGTAGTAAGAAAGTGTAATTATATTTGTGTCGCTTACGACAGCCGATCAATTTTTGGCGCCGTTGCTTCTGGGAGGCAACGGTTGTCACTTGTTTGGTTTCTTATTTTTGTTTTGTTTTTGTTTTTAGTCTTATTTTTATTTTTCCTATTTTCTGGTTTTTAACCTTGGTTTGAGAATCTTATTTGTGTGCTTATTTCTATGGAAGGAGCATATTGGAACAATGGATACGGTTTTCAACAACCTCAACAATGTGATAACTACCAATTCCATGGGTATAATCAAAACCAATTCATTGGTTATGACCAATATTCCATGGAACCTTGTGGTTTTCCTCAACAACCTTATGGCGGGTATGTGTGTGAACAACAACAAGGATGGGAGGATTCTTATGTTTGTGAACAAAAAGTCTCTAATTTTATAGATCAAGTTCCCAACTTTTTACAAGAGGAATTTCAAAAAGCTAAAGAGACTACAAACGCGCAACTCCAAGAACTTCGTGAAGGTATGACTATCTTGCGAAGATGCATTGATCAATACAAGGAAGATATGGATAATTCTTATGTGCATATGGTTTGTGATGAATATTTGGTTGATGCTAATGTTGAAAAAGGGCAATCCTTGGGCACTTTCGTGGATAATTGTGTAGTTAACTCAACTCTTGATCTTAATAATGATCATTCACCTATTCAAAAGGATGAGTTAGAGATTAGCAACACTAAATTCAGCGAGGAACAATCTTATGTTGACTATGATAGTGATGGTGATTATGATATATTGCTTGAAACAACTCATGGTGACATCTCCGAGGAGTCTTTTTGGGATCAAGATGAAGATGAAGAGGAATATGTCGACACTTGTGTAGATTACTCAAGCATTGATCTTAATAATATGTCGACACCCCTATCTTTCAGAGCATCATCATCAAGATCTCTAATTTTTAGGGTACTACAAATTTCTTCAAAATCCCTAAGATGGAAATAGGGGTTTTCATTTTCTTTCCCTAAAAAGATTGGGAGCATCTGTAAGGTCCCAGGTTTTAGTTCATAATTTGCTTCCGTTTCAACTAACCTGATACACGAGGGACGAGTAATCCTAGTCGGGTTCAACAAAGCTTTCAAAGTTGCCATTTCTGACATTATCGGAATATTAGGGATTGTCTCCTCAAACGGACGTTCAAAAACGGACTCTTCAAAAATCGGACTTTCTAAATTGAGGTAATCGAGACGCTTAGAACTACTAGGTTTCTTTTTAACAAAGCTACCTAGGGCGTCTCTTTTACGGTGTGCATGCAAAAGAATAAGGAAGGGGATTCTATGCAATCACAAATCAAGGCCGACTCAACCAAAGCAAACCGGAGATTTCTAGCAAACAAAAAGCATGATGGCTCCACTTAGATTGTTTCTAGACCAAACTTCTAATCCTTCGAAAGGGAATTCGTTACAATTTGAGCAAACCCTCCGGAATCAAACGAGTCAAAGTAAGTTGAATAGAGGCGAGGGAAGCTCAGTGGAGCTTTGATACCCAAGGCCTCACCGGAATTACAATGCGGCGCAGTCACGCATTCAACTCACAGAAACCATCATGAACTTCGAAGTGTGCTTAAAAGAGTAACCAATATTTTTCTAATGACCTTCCTATTAAGCTCGTTACCCTATCGGTCTTGTTCTAGTCAAAATTTTAAGGCTTAGGTTCGCGTAGGTTACGTGTTCCTAAGGCGGGCAAGAAGAGAACGGTGATGAAATCCGAACCCTTATCTTGTATGGCCAGTCCTTGCCCTTTACTAGGAAATTAAAGCAGCCGTATTCAAGTCCTCAGCATACGAAGGAGTCCAGTAACTCGCTGACAGGAGATTCGCGGGTGTTCAGAATCTTACCTCCCGTTCCAGACGGGGGATGAATCGGTTGTAGTCGACTCGGGCCAGTGAATCCTATGTCAGTGTACGAACCCAAGGTGCAGACAATATCGTAATTTTACTCCTTCTCTGCAAACAGTTTATATTTAAGACTACCCTTCTGTAGGGTTTAAAAATAATGTCCAAAGTCCCAAAAATGTCCAAAAAGTCCAAAAATAAAAAGAAAAATTAAAAACCCTAATATAGTTTTCGAAAAAAAAACTAAAAAATAAATAAAACTAAAAATAAAATTCTTTGTCTCTTCCTCGTTTCTTTTCGCTTTGTCTTTGACTCCAAGTCTTTAGTTAATCACCAATATCTTTGGCTCAGCTTTCTTCTCGATCCAATATCCAAACCTGTAACCAAAACACAAATACCCAAGAAAATGTAAAATAGAACAAAAGAATAAAAATCACTAAAAACCTAAAAACAAATCTAAAAACAAGTCCGCGTCGCCGGCGCCAAAAATTGATGTGGTTTTATGTTGTTGTAGAAAGTGGTAGTAAAAGATGTCGTTCACTCAGACTTGTGAAGATTAAATTTTAGATTCAAATTCAATAGAAAACTTACGAAGTTGTTATCAAGATTATAAAAAGCACCGAGACTCAGGATTCCACCATTGACCAATTAAGTGATTCAGTCTAATCAATATTCATGCAATTCTTTGCGTTTGAAGAGATTCTAATATATTGCCTCTAGTAGATTTTCGAACTAACAATTGTATACATCAAGCATGAAACATCAAAAGTCTTAAATTAAGCATGCTCCATCAAAACGAATCACAATTATTTAATAAAAATCAATTTTCCAATATTAGTTCCATGCAAATAATCATAAAAGAAATTGCAAAAAATAGTTAAAATATAAATATACCACTTTTCATGGAACAATGGCTTCCTCCGTCGCCTCGGCTAAGGGGTTTAGCTCCTCATATTATTCACGTGCTCAAAGTAGGTGTTCATAGCTCAAAAGGGTGAAAAACAAGAGAAAACTACTAAAGCAAATGACTTTGTAATAGATATAATTGTTACGCGCCACGTCACCATGGAGAAACCTTTAACATAACTGTTGTGAACTCTATTAATTGTTACAAGAATTGTGACAAAAAGGTATGGAATTTGAAACTAAAGGCCACAGATTCTGCGACTTTCCTTAAGTGTCGTTCTCTGTTCTTCGTCCTCCTCTCGCCTGTGTTCTCTGCAACTCAACTGTGTCTCTCTGCAAGCCTCTAAAATCTCCCCCAAGGTCTTGATTCCCTTTGTGTGACCCCAAAACTCAATATTTATACATACTGCCTTCAAATCTCCGAGAAAATCTTTGGTATTCTTTCCTCCCAAGTCTCGGCTTCTTCTTTCCTTTGTTTTTTTTCACCGGAATTCTCTCACCAGTCTTCTCGTGAACCCAAATTTCATTAAAACTCAATAAGTAGAATCTTGTGAGAATATATCTTTCCTAATCCTTCACGCAACCTCCATGTATACCAAGCAAAGAAAACACCGAGTCAGCTAACTTTCCTATTTTGTATCACCTCCACGCGGCGTCTTGGTTTATACGAATATTTTGTTGCTATCCGAACTCTAAAGATAGAGTTATATCTGGCAGAGGATATTTCACTCCTTTATCCCACGTAATTACCAAGTATATTAACCGAAGATACGTGTAAACACTTGCTCGTTTACGTGAGATAGAAACTTGATTTTTTCCCTTCGAAATCAAACTCCTCAGCAACCCTGTTACACCGCAACAAGACAAGACCAATATCCAAATCCTAATACCACTCAATCTCCGATTAAATCTCCACATAAATCGAAACATGAATGACGCACAAATAACCAACAGTTCCCGCCAAAAACCAAGGTTTGAATCGTGAAGATGGGTTCCCCCCTAACCAGCTGCTGGACTCCCTTTAGCACTTGGGTTGTCCTGGGGTGTAAATAACAAGTTGATGCCCCTTATCCAAATGAGGGGTCTGAATAGTAATTTTCTCCCACGAGCGCAAATACCACTTTTCGAGCCAATTTTCCCGCAAAAGCTTATTTCTCCAAAAACACCTACAAAGACATAAAATACCAAAATAAGCGCAAAATCGAGTACTAACATTACAGAGAATTGAGACTAAAATAGACACATAAATGCGTCTATCAGTAACCCATGTTCATGCAACACGGTAATATCTTTCCTTAACTCTTTTGCTTCAAATGGTAACAATTTTTCCTTGTTCATGGTTTTAATTTTATCTTTAGAACATTGAGGACAATGTTAGATTTAAGTTTGGGGGTGCGGGAGAAACTTTTTAGTTGCAATAAATAAACTCCAGAGCCTATAAATTTATGTTTATTAAGGATGGCACTAACTAATCTAAGTGGATGGAAGCATTTTGGTTGTAGGAGTTGAGGAACTAATCTGATTAGATGGAAACATCTAAAGAGTCTATTCATAAAAGCACAGAGCTCAGGTGTTAGAAATAACATGGTAGTTTCGCCATATCTCGTTGAGTCCTTTTCACTTCTATTTTTATTTTGTGTTTCTTTTTAAAATATGTTTTTCTAAGTGACTAGGTGTGGATCACGATTCAAGTTGTTACCACTGCTAGGGTGAAATAGAGTGATTGAGTTACTAAGAAAAAAAAAAAAAGACACCAGAACAATCACAACAAATGGAATAATTCTCAAAAATAAATAAAAATTAACACTTGGATAGCAATATGTGTGTGTTCCCCCTGTCTCCGTCGCCTAAACAAGCGTGGAGCGCAGGATCCACGGGAATTACCATGTAATCTGCTGACAAGAAGCATGCGCTTGGATCCGCAAGATCTAATCATGTTGTAAAAAAAAAAAAAAGTTAATTCTTAATGTTCAGTGAATAAATCGACCGCTGGTTCCCTTGTATATGCCAGACGAGTTGATCTAGAATTAGGATTATCGACCACTGGTTCCCTTGTATATGCCAGTTGTGTTGATGTTAGTCAGACCCGTATCTCAGTCCATTAAGATAGGTTCATTTTGGCAGTGGCCTTCAGACAGATATGAGAAACACCGTTCACCTAGACAACATCAAAACCATCTATGTTTTTCTCTATATCCATCTCTTACTCTATCCATGTGATTTGTTGACTCCGGATATTTAGGTCCATAGTGCGACTATCTGAGTAGAGCTCTGTCACTTATATATGAATTTTAGTATGCTTGAGTGCAAACTCGTGTACAACAATTGGAATTTCGCATCGTGGTACTTCCTCCCGTAGTCAATAAGTATGCCAACCAAGGAGATTCTTTAGTGCCTTCCAAGATTCTCGTAAATAGCTAGAGTCCGGAGTATAGGTTTTGTGGGTATATCTCTTGTAAACCCTCCCGAGACTACAACTCGGCCACTAGGGCCACCTAGGGGTTTAAAGGCTTATTGCATGCGCTAAATGCAATCGACGATGCCCTGCGGCAAAGTGAGTTAGGATTTTATTTTGTAGATTTGATTTGATCGAGGACTAGCAAATAATAAGTTTGGGGTATTTGATAGACGCATTTATGTGTCTATATTAGCCTCAATTCTCCGTAATGTTAGTACTTGATTTTGCGCTTATTTTGGTATTTTATGTCTTTGTAGGTGTTTTTGGAGAAATAAGCTTTAAGTGGAAAATTGGCTCGAAAAGTGGTATTTGCGCTCGTGGGAGAAAATTACTATTCGGACCCCTCATTTGGATAAGGGGCACCTCAAGTACTAAGGGGAGACCACTTGCTATTCGCATCCCTGGCTTGGATAGGGGCACTCCATCCCCTAGCTTTTGAACCAATGGTTTTGGCGGGAAAAACTTGTTTTCACGGAACAGATTAGGGTTGAATTTTTGCGGGATTTCTTAAGAGATTCAATCAGCGGAAATAGTTTGGATGGGCTCATAAGGGCTAAACAGGCTTGGTATACATGTTGGATTAGGAAAACTTGGGCTTGATTATCGGTTTCGGTTAAACAGGGGAGGATGGTTTTACCGAGTTTCCGGGTTTGAGCTTTGGACAAGATTTACTCGGGTTTTTCATTTGGATTAGATTCTAATTGGCTTGTTAGGACAACACATGGATGGTAAGAGATTTGTAAACATAAAAAGGGAAGATTTCACGTTTCTCGGTAACACAGGGAAGGTACAATATTCTCGGAATTTTGATTCTATTACGGGAAGTTACATGTAATACAGGGGAAGATATTGTCCCTGTTGATTTGCTTCTATCAAATTGGATATGTTTTTTGGAAATAATACAACTAAGACGCGTAAAGAAATCCTAAATAAGGATTATTCCCGGAACTTGGAAAAGAAGAAAAACAGGGGTGTTCTCGGGATTCAAGGACCTTGTGAAGTATATAAAAGGGGTTGGGATGTTCAAAGAAGGTAGTTGGGAGTTTGGGGTCGATTGGAGGCTTCAGAATCAAAGCAGAGAAGTTGCAGGAATAATACGCAGCAGCAGGTGAAGAAGACGAAGAACTGACACTTCAGAAGTGTCGTTCTCAAGAACACGAAGAACAGACTCATAGAGACAATCTTTTATTTTGCAACACATTTAATTTATCGTTTCTCTCGTAATAGTGTCTTGCAACACTTATAAACATTAACCTCAATGTAAATTGAACGTCCAAAGAAAGTCAAGGTGGGAAATCATATAACAATATGCGACAAGAAAAAGCTAAAAACAAGAAAAGAAAAATTAAAAGATAAGAGATACAAAACCTATGGGTTGCCTCCCATGCAACGCTTGGTTTAAAGTCGTCAGCCCGACTATATCTTTGCAAGATTCATTCCCCATATACCAACAATCTGAAAAGTTGGGGGTCCTTCCATAGAACCTGTTTTGCAAACACTAGCTTCACACAAATATTAGTAATATAAAACAAAAGTGAAGCTATGAACCGATAAAAGCTTCCCCACACTTATTCTTGTCCACACTTGGGAGTGTATAAAGAATATAGAAGTCGGGTACTTCCACGGTTTCTTGTTCCATAACCTGCATAGTATGAGAATCAAGTATCTCTAATGGCGGAAAACGAGAAACAAAGTCATTCAACAATATTCTCGAAGCACATACATTCAAACTAATAAGAGGTAAAGGAGAAGAAACAATAGGCAAAGGGTTAGATAAACCTTGCACAATCTCTTGTATTACGGAATCCTCTTCATCCTTGAAAAACTCAAGTGAATTATTCACCTCTTGTATATCATGGTCCTCTATCAAACCTTGCAACCATTCTTTGTCCGTTTCTGCCTTAACCAAAGTCTCGACATAAACATCATCATTACAATCATTTGCAAGCTCAATTGGGTCTTCCACAATATTGGTCAAACCGGTCTCATTCTCAACACACTCCTTTTTGTTGTAAGGCACATACTCTTTTGCGGATCCAAATTTTATTATAAGAAACTTTTTTAGAACACTCTAAAATGCATCATCCTCAAGCTCCACCCTTTGAATAGTCTCTTGATCATTATTAAGATCAATGCTTGAGTAATCTACACAAGTGTCGACATATTCCTCTTCGTCTTCATCTTGATCCCAAAAAGACTCCATTGTAAACTCCTCGGGGATGTCACCATAAATTGGTTTAGGCGATGTATTTTCATAATAATCATCACTATCATAGTCAACATAATCTTGTTCATCGCTGAATTTAGTGTTGCTAATCTCTAACTCATCCTTTTTGAATAGGTGAATGATCATTATTAAGATCAAGAATTGAGTTAACTACACAATTATCAACGAAAGTCCCCAAAGGTTCGCCTTTTTCAACATAATTATTCATTTCCTCCTTGTACTCATCAATGCCCTTTCTTACGTCGGAAACACCTCTTTGAAGCTCTTGGAGTGATCCTTCCAAATTCTGAATATAGTGTTCCATTTGTTTGTAAAGCTCATTCGACAAAGAAAAAGTAGAATTACTTACTTCAGTATTGCTAGGCCAATTATATTCCCTTTGAATGGGTGGATGATCATAACTACGATCAGAAATTGGGCCAAACATACCATGAGCACATTCGGTCGATGAAATTGGTTCCACGCTTGGTTGTCTACGAATTGACTCCATGTTTGTCCATAAATTGTTGCATTTCATCTACCAAACTAGAGGAAAATTAATAGGAATACAACTAGTCTCCCCTCCTTGTGGTTGCTCACTTACATACCCACCGTAAGAAGGTTGGAATGTATGAGAACAACTAAAAGGGTACGTGGAATATTGACCATAACCAAAGGATTGGTTTTGATTGTACTCTCGTAAGGGTGATAGTTTTCATGTTGTTGAGGTTGAAAGCCGTATTGATTGCTCCAATATGCTCCATCCATAGAAATTTGTACTCCTCAAACGAGATTCTCAAAACTCGAATAAGAACCAAGAAATAAGAAAAATTAAAACAAAACTAAATACAAAAATAAGAAACCAAAAACAATTAACAACCGCCCCTCCCCCGGCTGGCCTAAAATTTGACCGGTTGTCAGTACACACAAATATAAATTACACTTTCTTACTACTCAAAATATATAATGAAGCAAGGGCAAGAAAGGATCGTTCCCACAGAGAGGTCTTGGTTGTCAATATGTTATGGTTTCCTATATAAAACACCTGGGGTTTTGATTTTTATATACTCAAATAAAATAAAAGCAAAACAAATAAAAGTAAACACGCAAATCAAGGATGTGAAAATATTGGGTAAAGGTTTCATATTTGATGCGTGTCATAGGTGCAATCAAATTAATTAATATTTCCACTCAATTAAAAATAATATAATGGAAGTCAAGTTCGTTTCCCACGAGGAGCAAGAGATTCTAGTTGTAAAAATTGTCACAAAAGGGGGTGTAAAAAGCAAAAGAAAATAAACAAAGCAATTAAAAGATAAAGTTAAAAGCAATAAGAGAGACAAGATCAAGGAATCCTTCTTCGTTGCAAAACAATGAATCAAGTTATGTTCTTTTCTACTTGTTATTAGTCACAGATTATCACCAACCGTAGGATAGCAGTCCGCTTAGCTAGCCCCAAAATCCCTTATTTCACCGAGTAACAAGTCCGCTTAGTTATCGATTCTATCCAAAAGAACCACCTTGAGGTTCGCTTACAAGATGTAATTCTGAATGCATTAAGATTTATGAATTTAGGTTTAGTACTAGTAGTTAAACTCCGGTTCGCTTGGTTCACTTTCTAGCGTTGTTTCTACACACAATTGCTCCACGGAATCCTCCGCAAGGTCTCGTGTTTGCTACTTATGTAAAGAGTCAAGAAACGATTACTTATCTCCTAACTTTCACTAGCTTTAGATCAAATTAACAAATCAATTTAGTTGGCCACCTAAACAATCTATCAATCAATCATGAATGTCTTTAAGATCATTCCTATTAGTAAAAACAAACGATAATCATGTGAAAAACTCAAGATAGAATTGAAACAAAACTCAAAACATATATTAAGAACTAGGAATTCATCCTCAATCAATAAGAAAATTAGCTACTCATGCTAAAAGTTCACACAAAGAATAAGAAAAGAAAAGTGTTGTGTGTGTAGAGGTGTGTAAAAGATGTAGAAAACTTCTCTATTTATAGGCTTCAATATTCTCCAAATCTTCCAAGGAATAGAATCCTTTTCCTTTAGCAATTCAACTTCCAAATCCAAGCTTTTCTCAACTCTTCCACCTTCTCTTTCCAAATTTAAGTCCAATTCTCCATCCAATTCCTAGTCCAAGTCTTCACACCCATGAGAGAAGTCCATAGAAAATTACTGAATTTTTGGCTCGCCGAAAACTGGTATTATGGCGAATCAGAAGGAATAGTCGCCGAAGCCACCTGAAAATTTTCTCCGTCGATGGAATATTCGACGGAATATTCTCGTCGATCCACCGTTAGGACTAACGGTCAAACGGGTCAACCGTCGGTCAACGGTCAAGGCAAAGGAATGAGTTAGTCGAAGGACTTCAACTCGGTGACTAGTCTTATCGGGGTGAGTTGAGTCGCTCGACTCGCCCTGATCGGTCATCGCCAGGAGTTGACTTTCATGATCTGAAACCGGCCGAGTTTCGGCTATTTCTGTGGCTTCCCTGAAGGCCACATTCAGGCCGATCTATGTCTTCATTCCCCGTGACAGTCCTAACATTCATCTATTTTCTAACATCCTCATTTCTGTCGCCTTCAATCGCCACCATACCCATATCTGTTCTTCTCAGATTACAGCCAAAACTCATTTCACCCATCTTCTCGACCTTCAACAGCAGCATCTATGAACATTGCCTCCGAGATCGAACCCCAAAACGCCATCAACTTCTCTCACCATAAGTGAGCACCATAGAACCCTTGATTGCATCCATGTCAGACTTCAATCTTCAGCTTACTCCATTTTCTTTGACTCAGCACCATCGAAACAACACCCATCTCCTTTGGTTCATCAAGTTCAGTGACTTCCACCAACAGCACCATAACCCATCCATACTCGATTCGTCTCACATCAGCACATCTCCAATTTCACTCAGCAACATCGATCTCTCCATTCACAGACCCCATTTGGAACTTCGATTTCTTCTCAAAGATCAAGCCCTAATTTCAATTCGTCACGATCTCTCGCATCTCATCGATCAGTAGCATCAATTTCCAGACGGTAATTCTCGATCTATTCTCTCGATTCTCGACTGCATCCCTGAGCTTCATAACAACGGCAAGTTCATCCATCGCAAACCCATGAACCAGTGCCTTTCTCTCTGTGGATCGAGCAGCCTCAAAATGAAGAAGAAAAAAAACTCTTCTTGATTCGACCTAATTTAGGTCTTTAACTTGGAAGGCTATTTACACCTTCGCTATACCATTGGTGATGGTGGCCCTGAGTAAGTAGTTATGCGCGCTTTAGTAATTCCAAGAGTAGCCCCTTAACCTTGGTTAGACTCCATATAGTGTTTGCCAATGAAACGATAATTTTGCCCCTTTTTCTCCAATTCGGTGATTTCTTCTTCTTTCGTTCGTGTAACTCCAAAGTAGCTACAAAACTCAAAACAAGCGTAAAATACATAATTTACAAGAAAATAACAAAGAAAGCATAAACAATAGATAGTAAATAGGATGTATTCTACACCCTATCAATCTTCAATTGTAAACAAGTTTATGAATATATGAATAGAATTCGTATTTAATCTCGCTATCATCAAAAGCCATAGAATACCTTATTGCAAGAATACTCCATAAATTTCCAAAGTTCATCAACACACACACATTAGAGCTGCGTATGTGAATTCTACCTAAAGAATAACCTAACGCCTTGCGCTAATCAAGTTCAATTCCTAGGAGCATTAAGTTTAAATAGGCTAATCAATGCAATTGAAATACATTGCAAAAACAATTCGAACAAAGGTCAATTTACATATGACTACAAGGATGTATCACTACAACCTAGAATCATATCATGCTACTCGTATTCAGTGGTTATCGCTTGATGAAAAACCCTAAAATATCTATAGATATGGATGTGAGTTCAATCAATTCTAGACTTAACTAAACAAACATTCAATCATATTGCAATACATCAATCATGCAATTATTATAACCCGTAGAAATCAAACGATAATATTGAGAGAAAACTAATTCATAAAAATCATAACTTGGTTACAAAATCCAACTACATCTTCAACCAATAATAAAAACTTAGTTACTTGTGTTTTTGGAAATCATCATAGAAAGCAAAGAAGAAAACTATCATGTGAAACCCTAGACAACAAGTAGAAGTCTCCCTAATGGAGATATCTCCAGGTTTGAGAAAGACTTTTTCTATTTATATGTTTCTCCCATTCAAAAGGATACTCTTTCCAAGTTTAGGTTTTCTCAAAACCCATCTCCAAATGGTCCACCAAGCCCATATGTGGAAATTAAGTTTCAGGATTTTTTTTGGGTTCAAAACGGGTCGCCGGATTTGCTGACGTCATCGCCGGAATCCGGTCGCCGGTCGCCAGAATCCGTCGCCGGGAAAATCGACTCCAGCCACCTGGACTTGCCTCCGGCTACTGAAGCTGTCACAAGACATTTCTACACTTCCGGTATCTCAACTCTGCTTCTCTGCAATTCAAACATTCACAAAATACCATCTAACCTAACTTCTCATTTCTCATAAAATGCGCCCAAAAAGCGCGAACCGTAGCTCATATGTCCGGCCGTCGACTCTTGTATCCAACACATACCCCCTTCATGATTCAAGAAATATTATGATCCCCACTTTCGGTTCCAAAATCCAGCATCCCGAGCTAGGCTCACCTTGGCTCACCATTCTCGCTGCGTTTCCGCACAATTTAATGCAGACTTTGGTTGTCGAATCTATTTCTCGTGCCAAGTTCCGCCTCCTTCCCTGCTACTACGACTTCTCAATCCTTCTAATCTTAGCATCACCATCTGTAATGAACTCAAGTAGCAACACAAGTTTAGCCTGCGACAAGCATTAGAAATTGCATGATGCCTTCCGGTTCCATTTCCTCCAAGTCAAGCGCCACCGCTTGGTTTCATACTAAACAAAACACAACAACAGGTTCTTGCACACCATTCTAACCCAAATCTCCTTGAAGCAGTTCAATAACATCATGCTCACATTCAACAGCCACACAAGCTTTGGACCAACACAGATTCGACACCCGCATCGCATGTTGCCATTGCATCCATCCCAAGCTCCATGCTCGCAACCCGATCCACAAGATACTCTCCTCATTCCTGTTTCTAACTTGAGTTGAAGCTGCAGCCTTCATGATTTCACTTTTTTTGCAACTTAGAGAGCGTCCATCAGTGCAACCACCTTGTTCCATTAATTCCGTAGCATCTATCACCAGTTCAATATAACACTTCTTTCTCAACCCTCTATTTGAGCCGTAACTGCACCTGCAACTCCTCCAAGAGTATCTCCATTTCAGCCTTCACTTTGTTCATCGCACCCACGAGTAACTTGCTCACTTCTGGACTGAATGCTATCACCTGCAACCGCTACACCTGCAGCTGTAGCTTCTCCATTCTCTGGCCTTATACAAAAAATCATTGAACCCTGGTTATCCATCAAGGAGCCTGTTCAGTCACAGCTGCTTCGATGCTCGAAACATAAACCTCTCCTTGTTGTTTCGCAACGAGTCGAGCAAGTGCACATTCTCTTCTTTTCGTACCACCCGAGCCGCAACAACCATTCAATCCATCGTATTCGCCAAAGACACCACAATCTAGGCCATCACTAGCTTGACCTTGTTGCTCCACATTCCATCACTACCAATCACCCAACCACCAGTGCATTCACGGGCTCAAACCCACTGCAGAGCCACCACAGACCCTAGTTTTGAGTTCTTTGCATTTGAACTCTAAATCGGCTCTTAATCTAACCCAATTCTTCTCTCGATTCACCCATTTCATCCCCGGATTCGACTCAAACAACCCTGGCCATTGGTCCATACTTCGTGACTCCAAATAAACCTCTACATGGCCCTAAGGCTCATAGTAAACAATTGTACTTTTGTTCTTCTCGGCCCCGCCAACGTTGCCAAGCTTCTAACTCGAGTCACGGGCCTGCTGCCAACAAACCTTGACTTGTCAGACATCCCTCACAGCCGCAGCTCCACCATAACCGCACTTGCACCCATGAGTTCCTTCTACGGTTCACCTGCAATTTCAACCCGAGCACAACCAAAGTCCTTCTCGCCTTCACTACATCCCGTAACATCACCCAACGCCTATTGCCTCATCTCTTCTAGGCCATCGTGCAACACCGCAAAAGACCAATCATCCTAGCTTCATTATCTTAGCTCGGGCCACTGCAATCCACCATCCCGGCTCCTTCTCTTCATTCTCCACACTCTGTTGGGCCTTTACACAAATACCATGTGTGCGGTTTGCAAGTGACAATAGTTGTGTATTGCTGCCTATTGAGAGCCACCCAAATCATTCCTTCCTGTTAAGAATTCAATGTAAAACAAACCCATATTTTCTAGGCCATTCGTAACATCAAATCACCATTAATCTTCATTATATCTGCTGGAACTCGTATAAGCTTGCTAATCTCCGTTCATGAATTAGTCACCTCCAATTTCAGTGGCAGTAAACTGAAGTTCTTCTACCGTGTCCTTGCTTCCTTGATTCACACCCAATTAACCCATGGCAAGTACTTACATGAAATGGGTAATACAAAGCGCGAGGTTTTGGTGCAACCACGAGAGAGAGAGAATCAAGTGTAGGTGATGAACAAACTTTGGCCATGAGTTGATTTGAATTTCAACCTAGATTTCCCTGTATCTTCTCAAAGCTCGTAACCCCAAATCACTTAATTCTTCTCTGGAACCTAACTCTCGACAACGACCTCTTTTAATTTAATTAAAATAACCGAATGAGAGAATGTTTCTCTCAAGTTTAGGGTGGTTAATGATTGTAACCGATTTTGGCACCCCATGGGTTATGATAAGGGTTACCTCCATAATTCTTCTTGTCTTTGTCGGTTTAGAAAATTGACAAGCTTAATCATCGATTTTTTTCGTAACTTTGTCATACGACGTCGGAGTGTCCTCAATCATCCGCTTTTTGTCATTTCGTTCTTTTCAAGATGTTGAGAAGAAATCACGGATTTAATGAGTTCTACTTCTTTTTGCTCTAATGGCTCCAAAACACCTATAAAACTCAAAAGCAATTACAAGATACATAATTCACAAGAAACTCATAAAGAAAGCATAAACAATAGGTATAAAATTAGGTGTTTTTAGACACCTATCAGATTCCCCACACTTAGACTTTGCTAGTCCTCGAGCAAATCAAATTAAACTAAAATACATACAACTCCATGTCGTCGAGGCTACGGTCACTTTTAGCTTAAATAACAAGCCTTTAAACCACTAGGTGTCCCTAGTGGACGAGTTATAGTCTCCTGAGGGTTTACTAGCGATATACCCACAAAACCTATTTCCAACTTACTAGTTCTCCGTAATGATAGTATCCAATGCGCTAAGAAGATATAGAGATTCTGCATACTAGTCATAAGAAGTTAGACACATAAATGAACACAATCTCATCCTTAAAAGTTGAGAGAGAAATAACCATCCCTTCTCGACAAAAATTCGGGTTCGGAGTGATCAAAAGTCTCGACTACTTGCCTCACAAGAAAGGGTTTATGATATTGCTCTCAATAATAAACAACTTTTTATGGGTCACACTTGTGTCGAGTAGGAATGAAAGAGAATCTGCGACACGTTGAATGGTAGGAAGGCATAACCCTCCGAATTGTTTTGAAAACCACATCTTTATAATTTTTGAAAACCCATTTTTCGACGATCTCTTCAAAAGGAAATCAACCATTTAACGAAGGTGGGAATATGCTTACTTACCTCGTTATCCGCTCTACGACGTGCCTAGCACCACTCTCACCGCATCCATAGAAACGTCTTCGGTCTTCAATCGGTGTCTTCATCTTCGTCTTCGGTCTTCAACTCTTGATGATAACTCTTGAACTTCGTAGAATCTTGACAATATGATTCTTTCCCTCAAATTCCTTGTCGCTTGAAACTTCATTACGAGATATTCCTTCTTTCCATCGCTTTATTGAAAAAATACAAAACTAAAAACAAACTATACAAACCCAAATTTTTTTTTTTTTTTTTATCATTTTTTTTTGTAATAAAGAAAATAAAACAAATACAAAAACAAAACAAAATAATAAAAACTATTAACAAACCTAAAAATTTTCTCTTGTCTTCTCTTTTTTTTTTTTTTTTTTTTTAATTTTCGTTTTTTTTTTTTTTTTTTTTTTTTTTTTTTTTTTTTTTTTTGTTTTGTTTTTTTCGAGACAGAGAAAATAAAATACAAAAAACAATAAAATAAGTACAAAGGCCATGGTGTAAGTACTTTCACGCTTGATTCTTCACAACTTGTATGTCTTGATATCATAAATTTCTCGAACTCTCATCCTTGATAATTTCGCTCTTATACAATAGTCTTCAACTTATAAAAATTCTGGCTCCTTGTCTTGTTGCTTTACTCAAATCAAATCGGGCTCAATTGTCTTTGTTGCTTGTAAACCTCGAACGTGTTCAACTTTCCTTCAAATTTGTGATGCTCCTCTTGTTGATGATGGTGTTTCTATGGACTTTGTTGGTGTAGAGAGAGATAAGGTGGATGGTGCTAACTGCGAACAAGATTACAAGTGGTATTTAAGTTAGCAATTCGATGTCACCATCATGATTGATAAAATAGCACTCAAGAGATCAAAATAGTGCTTCTATGGTGGGAAGTTGGACAGCTCACCATTCGCGCCGGAATTAACGTACGGTGACACACACACTCTAAAAGCACTAAACATTAGACAGGTACAAAGAATTGAAGGTCGGTGCCTCACATTATGTAACATGGGTAGTCTCCACTATGGGGATCACTACTCTAATAGAATTCATTATGCACCTTATTTGCCACTGGCATGGTTAAATCCAACTTTAACTCTCATACAAGTAAGAAACCCGATCATGTTCTCTCGTCATCTCTAAGTTCAGTCACTCTTATGAGATTCTCGATGTAATCTTAGCGACATGTATACTATGTGACTCTAAGCTAACTACAAGTTGGAGTTTTCTTATTCACTATTTTACACAAAAGTTGAAAAATTTGAAAAATTTACAACGCAAATGCTTAACCACTCCCCACACTTAAACTTTACATTGTCCTCAATGTAAATTGAATCGTCCAAAGAAAGTCAAGGTGGAAATCATATAACAATATGCGACAAGAAAAAGCTAAAAACAAGAAAAGAAAAATTAAAAGATAAGAGATACAAAACCTATGGGTTGCCTCCTATGCGACGCTTGGTTTAAATTGTCACTCACTATATCTTTGCAAGATTCATTCCCAGTATACCAACAATCGAAAAGTTGGGGGTCCTTCCATGAACCTGTTTTGCAAACACTAGCTTCACACAAATATTAGTGATATAAAGCAAAAGTGAAGCTATGAACCGATAAACCTACCCACACTTATTCTTGTCCACACTTGGGAGTGTATAAAGAATATGAAAGTCGGGTACTTCCACGGTTTTCTTGTTCCATAACTGCATAGTATGAGAATCAAGTATCTCTAATGGCGGAAAACGAGAAACAAAGTCATTCAACAATATTCTCAAGCACATACATTCAAACCAATAAGAGGTAAAGGAGAAGAAACAATAGGCAAAGGGTTAGATAAACCTTGCACAATCTCTTGTATTACGGAATCTCTTCATCCTCAAAAACTCCAAGTGAATTATTCACCTCTTGTATATCATGGTCCTCTATCAAACCTTGCAACCATTCTTCGTCCGTTTCGCCTAACCAAAGCCTCGACATAAACATCATCATTACAATCATTTGCAAGCTCAATTGGGTCTTCCACAATATTGGTCAAACCGGTCTCATTCTCAACACACTCCTTTTTGTTGTAAGGCATACTCTTTTATGGGATCCAAATTTTATTATAAGAAACTTTAGAACACTCGAAAATGCATCATCCTCAAGCTCCACCCTTTGAATAGTCTCGATCATTATTAAGATCAATGCTCGAGTAATCTCACACAAGTGTCGACATATTCCTCTTCGTCTCCATCTTGATCCCAAAAGACTCCATTGTAAACTCTCGGGGTGTCACCATAAATTGGTTTAGGCGATGTATTTTCATAATAATCATCACTATCATAGTCAACATAATCTTGTTCATCGCTGAATTTAGTGTTGCTAATCTCTAACTCATCCTTTTGAATAGGTGAATGATCATTATTAAGATCAAGAATCAGTTAACTACACAATTATCAACGAAAGTCCCCAAAGGTTCGCCTTTTTCAACATAATTATTCATTTCTCCTTGTACTCATCAATGCCCTTTCTTACGTCGGAAACACCTCTTGAAGATCTTGGAGTGATCCTTCCAAATTATCAAAATAGTGTTCCATTTGTTTGTAAAGCTCATTCGACAAAAGAAAAAGTAGAATTACTTACTTCAGTGTGCTAGGCCAATTATATTCCCTTTCAATGGGTGGATGATCATAACTACGATCGAAATTGGGCCAAACATACCATGAGCACATTCGGTCGATGAAATTGGTTCCACGCTTGGTTGTCTACGAATTGACTCCATGTCAGTCATAAATTGTTGCATTTCATCTACCAAACTAGAGGAAAAATTACCAGGAATACAACTAGTCTCCCCTCCTTGTGGTTGCTCACTTACATACCCACCGTGAAAGGTTGGAATGTATGAGAACAACTAAAAGGGTACGTGGAATATTTACCATAACCAAAGGATTGGTTTTGATTGTACTCCTCGTAAGGGTGATAGTTTTCATGTTGTTGAGGTTGAAAAGCCGTATTGATTGCTCCAATATGCTCCAGTCCATAGAAATTTGTACCTGAAACGAGATTCTCAAAACTCGAATAAGAACCAAGAAATAAGAAAATTAAAACAAAACTAAATAAAAAAAAAAAAATAAGAAACCAAAAACAATTAACAACCGTCGCTTCTCCCCCGCACGGCCAGCGCCAAAATTTGATAGGTTGTCACCGACACAAATATAAATTACACTTTCTTACTACTCAAAATATATAATGAAGCAAGGGCAAGAAAGGATCGTTCATTAAGAGAGGTCTTGGTTGTCAATATGTTATGGTTTCCTATATAAAACACCGGGGTTTTTGATTTTTATATACTCAAATAAAATAAAAGCAAAACAAATAAAAGTAAACACATAAATCCGGATGTGAAAATATTGGGTAAAGGTTTCATCTTCAACTCCAAACAAGTTTATGAATATATGAATAGAATTCAGATGTTTAATCCGCTATCATCAAAATCCATAGAATACCTTATTGCAAGAATACTCCATAAATTTCAAAGTTCATCAACACAATACACATTAGAGCCGCGTATGTGAATTCTACCTAAATAATAACCTAACGCCTTGCGCTAATCAAGTTCAATTCCTAGGAGCATTAAGTTTTAAATAGGCTAATCAATGCAATTGAAATACATTGCGCAAACAATTCCGAACAAAGGTCAATTTCTACATATGACTACAAGGATGTATCACTACAACCTAGAATCATATCATGCTACTCGTATTCAGGGGTTATCGCTTGGATGAAAAAACCCTAAAATATCTATAGATATGGATGTGAGTTCAATCAATTCTAGACTTAACTAAACAAACATTCAATCATATTGCAATACATCAATCATGCAATTATTATAACCCGTGAGAAATCAAACGATAATATTGAGAGAAAACTAATTCATAAAAATCATAACTTGGTTGCAAAATCAACTACATCTTCAACCAATAATAAAAACTTAGTTACTTGTGTTTTTGGAAATCATCATAGAAAGCAAAGAAGAAAACTATCATGTGAAACCCTAGACAACAAGTAGAAATATCCTAATGGAGATATCTCCATGTTTGAAAAGACTTTTTCATTTATATGTTTCTCCCATTCAAAAGGATACTCTTTCCAAGTTTAGGTTTTCTCAAAACCCATCTCCAAATGGTCCACCAAGCCCATGTGTGGAAAATAACTTTCGTGAA
>JAJJWW010012225.1:0-39825 GCA_023531295.1 Papaver armeniacum
ATGCCATATCCTTTTCCTCATGAAATTCAAAAATTAGAAGCCGATCTGGACTCCCAAAAGGAGAGAGTATCTACTCTTCAGAATTCAAATCAGCAACTTTATGGTATAATAATTTTCAACTCTCAAATATTTTTCATGTTATCTTTTATTTTTTCTTTGTCCGACTATTATTCTGCAGACGTGTATAATCTCTCCAGAAGAATCCATTCTTCTTCATTCATTTCCCGAGCCTATGAATGATGATGTCCTCCTTACTCACCTCAATCAGTCTCTAAGTAGTTCCTCAAATAAAACTAACCTCCTTTCATTAAAGGATCTTCAATCCAAATATCATCTCTTAGAGATCGAACATAGATCTAGTTTAAATTTAACTAACCGCTTTAAACGAATGTACCTTGATTCCGAGAAGAAAGTCAAAACTTTAAAGTACGTACTTGCCTCTATTCTTTTGCGAAGTTCCAAAGCTTTGAGAAGTATATATGAAGTATCGTTTCTTGAATTATGCGAAGTATGAAGTATCCTTGAAGAAGTATATGAAGTACTTAAGTATGAAGTATCCTTTGAGAAGTATAAGAAGTACTAAATCCTTGAAATATATAAGAAGTATGACGAATCCATCATGCGAAACTCTCGCTCCATGTTCTTTGCCTCATGCTATGCTGTAATGCAAATAAAAATTTAGATTAGTATTCAACATTTCTTTTATCAAAAATTTTTATTTAATTGCAAGTTCAAATCATTTTTCTTTGTTTTGATTTCCTTTGTATAACTTGTTTCGTCTCAAACGATAAACATCTTTCATGGAAATGATCCTAATAGGTACCCCTTATATGACGCACTTTAGGTACATTGCCTCTTCTTGAAATCATAAGGTAAATTCGAACTAGGTGTACGCCATAAAGGTTTGCCCGCTACTACTCTCCATGTTGGATATCATTCTCATTTGAAACAAATCAAATATTTAAAGGGAAATATATAAATTGATTCCGTGCGAGATATTGTTCTCGAATTATTGTAATCGTGAAATCTTTTTGTAATTCTCACGATTGTATCGCGTTTTGTAAATCAAATCAAAAATCTTTTATTTTTGTAAGTAAAATGTTTAAGGAAAGTGGTACTTAGCTTTTTGTGATTTGTTGTTGTCAATCTCGCAAGAAGACAAAAGAAATGTGAGAAGTGAGACTTGAACCCTTGACCTGCCTCTTGCATATTCTCGCACCATACCAATTGTGCTAATCCTCATTTGCAAAATTAACTTGCGAGATAATCATCAACTTTCTTCTTTGCGAGATAAGCAAAGTCCTTGCGAAATTTCGCATAACAAAAATAAATGTGCGAGCAAGAATTGATCTGCGACCTCCCGCTTGCATTCATGCCTCGACCAACCGTGCTAGCCCCGCTCTGCAAGTGTTTCAGCAGAAATAATCACTTACTTTCTTCTTGCAGAGATCATTGTAAAAAAATCCATGTGAAAAATACACGTTCGTTGAGACTTGATCTCGCGACCATGAACTCATTAACTTCGCAGTGACCAACATGGCGCCTCTTGCTTGCGAGATAACGAAACAACCTTGCGAGATTATACATTTTTTTCCCCTTTTTGCGAAGCCAAAAATTCTTTGCGAGGAGGAGGTTCGAACCAGCGACCTCTCGGGTTTATACTCTTCACGATGACCAATTGTGCTAGCTGCTGTTTGTGAAAGAAACAGACAATACTATAACTTTATTCACTTCTTCGCTCTCGGAAGTTTAAAAAAAATATGTAAAAGGTGGGATTCGAACTCGCAACCCCAAGCTTGTTCTCTTCGCAAACGACCATCCGGGCTACTTGTTGCTTGCGAAGGAAACACGCAATGCTATAGCTTTATTCCATTTTTTCCCTCTTGAAAGTTCAAAAATATTTGAAAAATATGACCAAAAGCGAGATTTGATCTTGCGACATCAAGCCTCTTCGCTCCAACTCAAACCATCTCATGCAGCTCGTTTTGTGATAAAATTCACGCTTTTGTTCTTATCCTTTTCTTCATTCTTCCTTTATTTCCTTCAACAATTTTCCTTTTGATTTTTCTCCCGAACATGAAATTCTTTCATTCAAACTTTAATTTTCTTCCTTGAATTTCACCACGGCAACTAATTTTTTCTCTTCTTCTTTTCATGTCTTTAAATTATCGATGATGTTTACTCTTTGAAAGTGTGATTTCTTCCATAAAACTCCCATTTTTGAACCTAAATTTTATAGATCTAAATAAAAAGTATGGAAATTTCTCTTAAAGTTTATAGATCCAATTGAATTCATCACCAACAAAAGAGTAGCTTTTTTCTAAACTTTCTTGAACCAACAAGATTAGGTCCCTGTTTCTAGCGCATATGTAGTTGCAGGAAATCCCACACTACACCCCTTACTCAGTTTTGCTTAATTAATCCATTGAAAGATGTGTGATCAAGAACATTTATTAATTGATTCCCTGAAATGTTTTCACAAGACAATAGAATTACACTTAGAAATTAAGGCGCTCTTAAACTTTCTCTCTCCTAATGACTTGCTTCCCAATTCAAAAGATCTCTCCTTTACAATGATTCACTGACCCTTTATATAGGGTAATACATAGTGGATGACAGCTAAGCTATCCTTTATTTTAAGAATGTCTCGCGAAGTGTCGCAAATGCGCAAATATTCATTCTCGCGACACTTCTTACCCCTCGCCAGGTTTCATGTCTTCCAATTTTTTGTTTGTCGTTATTCATTGCGTCGTTTATTTTAGCGCTGCATGACCGCCTCGCGACACCGTCGTTTATTAATCCCGCGAGCCTTGTACGTTTGCGATATTATGATCCTACACTCACGCCTCTTGAATCCCAAAAGACTACGCGCAAATGACTCCCTTAGCTAAAGTCCTTTATATCCTAAGATTTGCTTCAACTCAATTGAAGACTTTAAACCAATCGCCTCCCACGAGATAAGCCTATATATGTGATTTCCGTTTCGATCAAAGATAAAGGTGAGGTAAGAAATCGATTGCAATAGACAAAGTATAGAAAACCTCAAAACTGGTATTATGACTCCTAAGAGCAGCCTAGATTATTATTCACCTCACAAGTCGAAACTTGTGAAATCCCAAAGTCTCCGTGACGAAGAAAGTTTGTGATTTCCATCTTTTCTTATTTGGGTGAGCAACTCAACAATAAAAACAAGATCAATATACAAAAACTATCAAGATAAAAATAGTTGGACCCGGGTTCACTAATCCTATGTGAAGTCTTTTAGTCGCTAAATCCTAGAATGGATTGAAGGAGAGGACGACTACTAGTTTACAACTAGGACACATTAGAATAGTGTCGTGATTCAAAAATCCCGATTGTTAGAGGTTCTCCTTTATAGACTTTCATGGTCAAGGTTGATTAAGGTTTAAGCTAAGATAGCTTTGGAACCAAGCAATCAATAATCACCGTTAGATGAAAAACTTGACTTTGAGATTAACATAATAGAATATAACCGTGTACAATGATTTGTTCATGTGGGTTAGCTTGAAAATATATAATTGAACTATTAGCTTAACCATTTTCATATAACACTTTAAGACTTTTCATGAATCACACATATGATCAAAAATGTCTAGATAGTGTTTTTAGAGAGTTGATCAAATGCCGATTATCTCGTAGAAATATACCGATGCATCCGAAAATATTCGACATGGTAAGTATGTGTATTTGGTACGTGTCTTCGCACTGTTTGTGAGTATCTTTATCATGGTACGTTACCGGGTATGGATACCCTTAAGACAAAAGACGAGTTCGGGGAACTCACTGCAGATCTTTTATGGTTTGCATACCTGTAGGCGTACCGTTTTCGTATCAAAACCAACAGATCTTTTATGGTTTGCATATTGGGTATGCGTATCTGCGTTTCTCAGTTCACGAGTCACACACTTTTTATGGTATGGATACCGAGTATACGTACCACAAAGTCATTCTTTGAACTATAGCTACGCTGGTACGTGTCTTGGGTCCATGTATCGCGACTCCGGACTTGTAACATTCTCAAAAGATGTGAACTGGTATGCATACTTTGTCATGTATCCGATTAACAATAGTTCCGTATCTCTCTAATAACCAATTTTAAACATTCTTAATAACATCAATAACACATGTCTTTGTTCCGTGCTATTTTTAAATGATTAAATCTTGAATCATATTTAAGTCATGAACAATAAATTGTTCTTAACCAAATTCATCAAGTATGAACAAATGTTTTTAAGCATAAATAGTCATATTTCGAGAAGATATTCAATATAAACTAAACTCGATATTCATCATGTCTTTGTCTAATTTAGTCATGCGACAATGTCTCAAAATAGAAAGGTGAAAACTTGAGATATATGTGGTTCAGTCTTCACTTACCTTTTTATGTTGAAGTTCTCCAATGCTCATGTTGATCTTCGCCTTCAAATAGTAGAACGCGGTGATATCCGAATCTCAACCATACACTTTTATCCTAATCCGAGACGACTAAATGTAGACTAGAAATCAAGATAGTTTTGACTAGGGATGCACAAAACCGAACCTCAACCATGAACCGAACCGAAATCGTTGGCTTATTAACCGAATCAAGTGAAACCGAATCCAACAGTTAAGGTTTAGGTTGTCGATTCAGAAACCGACAGATACGGTTTCAGTTATGGTTTCTGTCCAAAACCGAACCGATATCCCATCGGTTAACCGATTATTAATTGCCATTAGATCTTAATAATTTTAAGTCGTAGATCATTGTACTATATAAGTTCCAACCCTAATCTCTTTTCAAGTCTCTTTTCACTCATAAGTCATAACCTCTTAAGTTTTATTTTTGCAGCGGTGCTCTCTTCTTCCATCACCTGCACCAGTCACAAAATCTTAACATAAAAAAGCATCCACAACTACCTTCTTCCTCCTCCACTCTATAAATATCTAATTTTAAAAAGTAAAATCATCCCACCCCGATTTTAGTCTACTTCTCTTCTTCTACAATTACCACCGGTCCATCACGCCCAAATCAATCTGAATCTTGCTCTTAATCAACCTTTCATAAGCGGTTGAAAATGAATCTTATAGTTATTGTTCGAGATCAAGAATTTTTTCTTATTTGGATCTGTTAATGAGCAGATTCAGTACAGTTGAAGGTTTTGACTTTTATAATTGAAGCCGTAGGATGAAATTTCGTGTATAATACTTATTGTTGATTTATTTTGGGTATTATCAAGGTTGGAATTTATGGGTTTTGTTTGATATTTTAGGTTAGTAGATTTATTTTGGAAAAGAAAATTTTTTTTTTATCAAGCCTGCAATAATGGGGAAAGGGTTTTAATTAAGTTAGTTTTTGATCTATTTGGGGTTGATTTGTTCATGGGATTGAAATAAAAAGAGGATGGTTTTGTATATTTATGATTTACTGGGATTGATCAGAACTTTGGTGTTTGTATGTTGAAATTTATACTCACTGTCTTTATATTCACATATGTTTGTTGGATCTAGAAAATATCTTGTATGTTCTCTTGTTGTAGATCTTTAAGTTGTGTCGTTCAGTAACATCAAGGACAAAATTAGATTAGACTATTGTGTTTTATTTGGTCTCGCCTTATTTGTATAAATTTATGAAACAAACTGGTCATTTTTGTTTAATCTTAGTCTGTGAACAATGAAGAACAATAACTTTTGAGAATGAACTATCGGTTAACCAGAACCGGCAGGTTTAAAACCGAACTGAGTCAGAACCGAACCGCATAAAACCGAATAGACAAAATGGTTTTATCGGTTTCTGATATTGGAAAACCGAGTACTTCGGTTTTCGTCTGCTTTTTTTGCCGATAACCGTCTCGAACCGAACCATGTGCAGCCCTAGTTTTGATAACAAGTTTGAGATAGCAATACTTGTGAGTTCAACGGAACAATGCTCTAACACGGGTAATGTTCGAGAATCTACCCATGGTCTTTTATGGCTATAAAGACCCAATATTTTTAATAGGAAATAATATATGATAGTCTATATTTAGAGATTTGTGAGAGTTATATTAGGAATGTCTTGAGAACCAAGTTTGTGGTCGTATAAATATCTTGAAGGATTAATGAGAAAGAGATACACCAAGATTATTATCAATGTAGTCTTTTACGCTTAGCGTTTTATGCTCTCCTCTCTCTTGCTCGATCCTTAACATGGTATCAGAGCAAGGTGAGAGGGAGAGAGGAGAGGAAGAGAAGTTAATGTTTTCATAAAGAATGTTGCAAAGTTGCGATAAGAAGGAGAAGCTTGATCTTGTTTGAATTCATGATGAGAAAACATGGCAGATGAGATACTGCTGCTAAGAAGAAAAATATGGATTGATTGGATGAACAAGGGTTGTTTTCGTTCTCGAAAAAAAAAGTCATGGTGGTTGCGATAAGACGACAAGTCCCGATCTGGTTGCGGAAAGGATTAGGGTTCTCACAACAAATTTAAGGATGGTGGATCTCACAGAAGTGAAGATGAATTGGAAAGAACTTTTGCCCTAGATGATTTTTAGCGGCGTCGTTTGAGGTGATCTTTGTTTGGGCTAGTATGTTTGTGGGAGATGCATATGTCGGACTTGAGATGGTGAACTTTGAAGATGTTTAGAATTCGAGAAGAAGGGAATTGAACTGGCTGTATCATTCATTGCCAGGCTTGAGTTTATGGTGGTTTTGGAACGGAAAAAAAAGTTTGTTCATGTGGAGAAGAACTGTTGTTTAAAAGCAATTAATTATTTGTTTTATGTGATATTTGTTTAATCAAACCTGTGGAGAAGAACTGTTGTTTCTTAGCCATGGTGCGATGAAAACGGATGGCGTTACAACAGGAATTCCCGAGAGATGGAATTGTATTGGTATTTTGACAGCAAGAAACCATGAAGAAATAGGGATGAGTATTCGTGTGTAAAGAAGTCGGAATTTGGTTGTTAGCAGCGAACAATGGAGGAAGTTGTATGGGTTGGAAGTGACGAGAAGTTGAGTTAGAGACCGAGAAAGAAGGAGCAGAGCTTGGTCGAGTTTGCTTGTTCGCCAGAGATGGTTTAGGAATGTGTGTGTTTCCTAATTCGGATAAAAAGAGGAGTGAAGAGAAGGTGTTTATTTAAATGCCTATAAACAGAAGTGTGACAATTATGTCACAGTGTGGCAAATCTATCACAAATTCAGAAGTGTGGCATCTGAATAGCGTGGAAAATTTGTAACAACAAAATGACAAGAAACAATGGTTACTGACTTGTGGCGGAAGCGTGACGAAAAAGGAAAGATTGTGAGAGAATATTGAAAACAAAGAAGTGTGGACAGGTTTCGCAATGAAAGCGATCGAAAAACAAAGAAGAAGAAGAAACAACAATATATGTTGTGAAGAAAGAGAAGCAATCACCAAGAAGTGATGAGAGAAATAACAACAATAGTAGGTTAAAATCCTATGAGTTGTCCAGTGTAGTTAAAATCGCTCTCCAAGGTCGAGTACTCAGAGTAATCGCTACAAGCTATATGACCAGGCGATTTCCGATTCCAAGTTATTTTCGATTTTTAGAAATTAAGTCGGCCGTTATGCCGATTTGTACGGATTTTCAGCAAAAACGAGTTGGCGATTTTCCGAATTGGTCTGTCATGCACCAAAATTATAAAACAAAAAACTAGTAACCCTCGAATGAGAGTTATTAAACGGAAAAACGTTATAAATAGGTTTGAGAATACAATATTACACTTGATTATATGACTCATGAACAACAATACATAAGTCTCTAATAAAAAGGTTAGAGTATTAGGCCGAGTTTTAGCGATTTCCAAGTCCGAAGTTATTGCTCCTCGCTCCAAGCTCCCCAACCGAGTAGGACCGAGGAACGATTTCGATTACTTTGGAGTTGTCTAAAGAGTACAAGAAGTATTCTACTGAAGAAAAGAGAGGACCGCAATGTCCAAAAACTACGAAGGGGACCGAAATGTCCCTAAACTACGAAGAGGACCGAAATGTCCCTAAACTACGAAGGGGACCGCAATGTCCAAAAACTATGAAGAGGACCGAAATGTCCCTAAACTACGAAGAGGACCGTAATGTCCTTAAACTTCCAAAGGGGACCGAGATGTCCCTAAACTACGATGAGGACCGTAATGTCCCTAAACTTCCATTGGGACCGTAATGTCCTTAAACTTCCAAAGAGGACCGAAATGTCCCTAAACTACGAAGAGGACCGTAATGTCCCTAAACTTCTATTGGGACCGTAATGTCCTTAAACTACGAAGATGGGACCGAAACGTCCTTAAACTACGATGAAAACCGAAATTGGCAGAATTTGAAAAAAAAAAAAAATGTTAGGGAAACCTAAGTTTAAATTTCTTTTGTCCAAGATGGGCATTCGTGATCTACATGCTCCATCTTGAGGGAGGGTAATAGGAAATAATATATGATAGTCTATATTTAGGAGATTTGTGAGAGTTATATTAGGAATGTCTTGAGAACCAAGTTTGTGGTCGTATAAATATCTTGAAGGATTAATGAGAAAGAGATATACCAAGATTATTATCAATGTAGTCTTTTACGCTTCCACGTTTATTATCAATGAGAAAGAGATACACCAAGATACACCAAGTTGTTGTGTCATAAGGGGCGCCGAAAAAAAATTGGCTTAATATGCCATTAATATATATTTACTTTTTCATAAGTGAAGATCATAGTAATAGTTTGCTAAGAAATAATATTTGGTCCTACCCAATTTTCATATTTTTATATTAGAGCATAGCTCATCAGTTACTATCAATGTCCATCAACCAAGTTACTATGGACTCATCAATGTCCATCAAAAGCACAGCTTTTCTTGTGGAAAGCATTCGTCGAAGGCATACAGACCGTCGACAACTTCATCCATTCCAACATCTACACTTGCCGCAATTCAAATCCGGAGATAAATAGGGGCCCTAAAGTGCACCGACATGTTTCGTTTATTCCTCTGCATACCAATCCATTTGTATCTGAATCTTTGGGTATGACATACCCTCTTGTAATAGCCCTTTAGTTGTTCAATAAAGTTCATGCTTCAAAAAAAAAAAAAGTTAACCCCAACAAGGTTGGTATGTCATGTCTGGCCGGAATATTCTACGAATGATTCAGAATACTCTAATATGGACCATAGTGGCGAAATCAAAAGTCTTTAATTTTTCTATTGTATCATTTTTAATTCATATTTCTTCTTTTTATTATTTATCACTTAATTTGATAGAAATTATCGATAATAATTAATTTAGTCTTCATGGTCGTCCCATATACTTGCATACTATCCAGTCCATAGTCGTGCACTTGTTGTAACATATTTTTATAATACATACTAGATTTTGTCCCCGTCTACGTCTTTTGGATTGAAAACCACTTTGCCTTGCCCCGTCTCTATGCATGTTTATGTTTTGATTTGGTGTAGCTCGGTTTCGTCTCTCCCCGTATATATGCTTAGGATTTTTGATTTGGTCTGGCTCGGCTCTGCCTCGCCCTGTCGCTTAAGGATTTTTGTTTAGGTGTGGATCGGCTTCGCCCCTGTACCCGTCCCCTACTCCGGAGATGTCCAAAGTTAAAATTCCCCTACTCCGGGGATGTCCAAAGTTAAAATTCTCTGAGGGAGCATAGATTCTTGTATCAGAAAATTTAGTTTTTATATATCAAAAAAATATCATACCAAACATCCATTATCGACACTCCAAATTACGGTTTAAGATATTATCACAGGCACAACAAAAGTTCCACCAAGTTCAAAAAAATTCAATTCAACTAAACTATAAGAAATATTGACTAACATAAATATAAAAATATATTTCATGCCTGTTTAACCTATTCCCAGTTCTTTTGATTAGCCCCCGACAAACTTTGAATACATTCCCTAATCTTTTTCTATTGGTTCCAGTAAACTGCTGGGTTATTCATTTAGTCTTTGCTTCTTTGCCTGGTTTGTATGCTCGATAGCACTAAACTGAAGTTGCTGGTTCTATAATATGAAACAGGAGTTAGCTCCACTCCAGTTCCATATTTTTCATGATGGAGGAATGCGTTTCCAATATCAATGAGGCAGATACTAAGAATCTCAAGTGCAGGGGTTGCACCAGCAGTTAACACGAAACTCTGAGCCGCCTGATAACAATATCCATTAATTCATATTTCTGCAATAAGCAAAAAATATGAACTATTAAGATCAATATTAAGACCAAATCCACCACCCACACTATAATAAATTATAAATACTTGGAAAAGCTTGACTAATCAGAAATTTAAGAATAACTAAGCTAATATCTAGCAAAAATAAATCCAGTCAAACTACAGAATTTGAAGCAAATAAATTATGCAGAGCAAAGAAAATACCCAAAGTTACATGATCCTGCATGTATGAAATGTTTAATATCTTGGAAATGAAATGGCCTTTCTTACTGATGCTTAATTGTCTACCTAAAATCAAGTTTGAAATAGTACTGAGCCCCAAAGTCCAGCTTGAATAGAAATTAGACTTGGACATGTTCTAACTTTCGAATTTTTAAATGGTCTCTTCATCCAAGCCACAGATGCAATAGGATTGGGATTAATCTTACATTTTCCGTCAAATTGTACTCTACATATAACCGTCTAGGCAAGACATGAATGGTGCAAACTACACAACTCTTGAGGCACCGAAGATTAAAGAATTGGATATTATATCGGGGTTGTCGTTGGAGCAGTACAGGTGGCGTCTAAGTAAGTTCCTATTGAGAATGCTTGCATGAGTTGTTCGTTCGAAGGAAAAGAATTATTAACACATCATTATATGAGGACTTGTAAATTTCTGGATTTTGTGAAGTTTTGGCTAACATCTTTACAGAATACATACCAAATAAAACACGGTGAGCAAAGAAAACATGCGGAATTGAATTGAAAAGATGATTTAAAGAAAGATTATTAAATAAGCTACATACCCTGGTCACCAGTATTGATTCCTTTTCGATATCTCCATCGACAGCAGATGTTCTTTAGTCAAAAAAAAATCATCAGCTTCTGGTAAAGCACTTACTATCCCAATACATCCCTATAGATAAAAATGTCATCACAACCCACCCTTTCAACAATTAAGCGATTTAAACCAAATTTACCAAAGAACCATGATTTTCAACATATGTTGCATTTCTCACTTAAATTACTAAATCCAAGCTACAAATGAACTCATAATCATAGAAAAATAAGCCAAATTATTGACGTACCTTGGAGTATTATCGGTTGGGCAAAGATTGAATCTGAGAAATTTGCTCCTTGGAAACTCCAATTTTGGATGTATCACACTGAATTTATCATTCGGAGAACCAAAAAATTTAGCAATTGGGTGGAACTGAACAGATACAGTACTTGTAGTGGACATAATTATATTCTATTTACAACTCTTAATTCAGTAATCTGTACATATCTACCTACTTCTGTAAAAGAAATCAGAACCCTAATTTTGAGAAACCAATTGTTCCTCGACCTATTTCATGGCGGAAAGTCATTCCCTGTTCTATTCATTCACCCAACAACGACCACAAACCCTTGATTTTCATTAATTTCTGCAATAAACAAATCAAAGTAGTTGGTCGATTATACCTAAATATCACAGGCAAAGAAGACTTAGGGATCAAAAAGGGATAAATGGGAGAGAAGAAGATCAGGGAGAGGGTGCCGCCGATGAAAAAAGAAGAAAAAGAGAATAAAACTCTCTTTGATATATTGGTCTCTCCGTTAGTTTTAGGTCTAGTTTTTTATGTAGGTACTGACCACACCAACGGCGTCAATTAACGTACAGTTAAGATTCGGTGTAAACGAAGTGTAATAAGTATTTAGGCACAAAAACTGACAAAAGTGTTGTATACCCACGTTTTGGCTAACGGTGTTATAAACGACCAGTTAAATAAAAGGTGTAAACAGAGTGTAATTTAGGTTTTAATGTCTCGACCAATGGAGTTCCGCCACTTATCCTCTCCAGAATTGCTCTGTGTGAAAGCTTTTATCTAATTTAATTTGAGGGGGTGTCACACTCACCGTGCAACGTGGAAGCTCATATGACTTAGTGTTTTAAAGGAGGGGAGACTTGTCGATTTTCATCTTTATGAATTATAGAAAAAAAAATGGGACAGATTGAAATACATTTTCCTAACTGATTTCGCAAGTTAGGGTTTAGGGGATTTTAAGAAAATGCGACACTTTCATTATACTCCCTCCGTCTCACATATATAGGCGAAATTTTGGTTTTTGTTTGTCTCACTAAATAGGCGGACTTTGCTTTCCAAGATGAATTTTTTCATATATACCCATATTTATTGTACATAGGTAATTGTATTGAAAATAAGACGATGGGTAAAACAAGAAAAAACATATAAAATTATGAATCTCATGCAATTTTCTTAATCTAAGAGAATTGTCTCTCTCCGCCTATATATGTGGGACGGAGGGAGTATGACATAAGTAGAAATTGACGTTTAGTCCCAAAGTTACTGGGTTTAGGACGCTTTAGTCCATCCATCTGAAGCCCAGTACAGTTTAATCAAAAAAAAACCTCCCCGACAGTTTAGTCCAAACTTGGACGATTTAGTCCAAAACCACGTCACGAGTCCCGAGTTTCCGATTTTTCGATATACCATAATTAACCTCGAACGATTCCTTCTATATAAAGTGTGATTTTGAAATCGAAACTTTTGGATCCGAAACTTGAATTCAAAACAGATGCGGCTCGAGAGATGATTTGGAGGCGATTTAACGATTTCGGAGAGATTTTGATCGTTTTTCATCATACTTCAACTCGGTTACGTTCTTAGTCCAAGAACTTTGAGTTTTCAGAGAGATTTGTTTGTTCTATAGTGAAAATTCTTATTCTCGTGTTTGAAGAAACCACGAGTGAGAGATAGATCGATCCGAGATTAGATTGGATTTTGATTTCTAATGGAGCGTAAATCAACTTCGAGTTAGTTTTCTTTTGGTTGTATTTCATCTAATTTTAGGTTTTGTTTCGATTTTTAGTTTTTCCGAGTTTACGAAGTTTATGAGTTGATGATATCAATTTGTATAATCTTGAGTTGATATTTTGTTATATACTAGCTTTTTGATTCTCTTGATGATGATGATTTACTTTAAATACTAGATAAATTCGATTTTTGTTACTTGATGTTGATTTTTTTAGTTTTATGATGCATGATAAGAAATCGACGGTGATACTATATCCTAGTCTTCTATTTTTTTGTTCCATTAAGATTCTGGAGCTTAATTGATGGAGTATTTTTATCTAGGTTTAACGTTAGTTGATGTTTTTGGAATTTTTTAAATGTGTACTTTCATGTACACCGTTTACTTTAGGTTTTATGAATTTGAAGCTTGAGATGTTTATTATCATTTCTTTTGTAATATGTAGGGGGTTCCAAATAAGCCCGACAAGTTCATTAATGTCTGTTTTTGAATCATGGTGAGCATTCTGCATTTTTTCGTGTTAATACTAAAATAACCGTAGAAGAATTGAAGCATTTAACATGCAAGCTTTGGAGGTCTTTGTCTCCGGGAGTATATGTTTGATTATATGGATAATGCTCAAGTAGTTTTGTGACAGGTGATATACAACTTCAAAGCTTAATTGGTTTCATGATTATTATCGATAATGAAGATGTGTATTTGCGTGTGGGAATAATTCTGAATCATACTTCTCGTTCTAAGTATGGTAGTAGTAGTAACAGTAGTACTGGTTCTAAGTCTGGTTGCACAGTAGCTCTGCTTCTTGTTCTAAGTCTGCTTGTGTAACTGAAAGTCCTAAGATGGTAAGGGTGTTAGATCATGATGCGGATAAGGGTAAGCCTCTTATTATCGATGAATGGAATTATATATTTGACGAGATTGGTAGAGAATTCATGGGTGGTGTTAAAAGTCGTTAGGATTGCTCTTGATGAATACAAGATGGCTACTGGTCACAAGCCTATTATTCTTAAAAATGATAGAACTCGTTTTACTGCAAAATGCGAAGAAGATGGTTGTGCTTGGAGGATTCATTTTGGGCCTGTGAATGGTGATACTTCTCGGTTCGTCTTTGAAAGATTCTAACGCTCACAAGGTTAGTGGTTTTCATACTAGTCCACATTCTTTGAAATAGTTAGTTTACTTGCTCTGGTTAGTTTTTATGTTGATTTGTTTTAGGTGTACATTGTGGTGCACTTTGTACTTGTTGTACTCTTAAAATACATGTTCTTGCTTGGTTTTTGTGTATGTTCATAGTGTTGTTTTTGAGATCTTATTAGGTGTGAATTGTGGTGCACATTACTTATTCCATTTTATTTATTTTTTTGTAGTTGTGGTGTTGGTTTGAGGTTGAAGAGTCTGCGGTGACAACCAAGTTAATCAAGCATTTGATCGACAATTTACAGGGTGATCCTAGCTTAAACCCAATCGGATCATATCACTTTTCAAGAAAACTTATGGGTCCAATATTAAGTATCACCATGCTCGTAGAGGGAAAGAAGTCGTATTTGAAGAACAAGTATGGCGATGATGAGAAGTCTTATAGTGATTTTACTTGTTATGTCAAAGCAATTGAGGAATCTAATCCCGATAGCTATGTGAAGTTTGAAGTTGAGGATGGAACAAATAGATTTCATAGGATATTCGTTTGTTACGGTGCTTGCAAGCATAGTTATAAGTATCTCAGGCCCATGATTTACTTGGACGCTACTTTTCTTACTGGTAGATACAGGGTACTCTTATGGCTGCAACATGTATCAACGAAACAATGAGTTTTACCCATTTGCTTTTGCCATTGTACAATCCAAAACAAAGATAATTGGTTTTGGTTTTACGGATAATCTTAAAAAACTATTGTCGATGGTCGATGATCGTCCGATTGTTTTCCTTAGTGATCGTGGAGAAGGACTCTTGCGGGGCATTCCAAAATATTTTCCTAATTCACATCACAGCCTATTGCTTTTACCACATCAAATGCAATCTCCCATTGGATCGGTAATGCGGTCAAGACCGTTCTTGATTTATTTTACAAAGTCACAGACTCTTACACACCAGCAAACTTTGAAGAAGCTTTGAAGGGAATGTATGCAATTGAGCTGGGCATGTTGCTAACTATATCAAGACTATTCCAAAGGAGAAATGGGCAAATGCGTTTTCCCCGTATGAGATATGGTGCTCACTCTTCAACTCTTGCCGAGTCCTTCAACAATGGGTTCTTCATTTTAAAAAGTTGTTGCATTTGTTCTTCTCGATGCGATACGGTGAGTTTTATGTTTAGTTTTTTATTTATGCAACCATGTCTACATTGTTTGCATACATGTGTTTGCTTTGATCTGTAGATACATGTATCCAACTGTGTGTACATTGTTGTACACATGTTTTATCTGTATTCCTTTTTGTTGTACACATGTTTTTGATTTTATGGTTTGTGTTTTTATCATGTCAGTTTGAAGGTTATGGACAAAATGTCTGAGAGAAGGATACTAGGTCTGGAAACATTCAACACTAGGCTCACTCCTGAATATGAGGCTTTACTAAAGGAAAACATCGACATTGGTCGTACTTGGACCGTTGTTCAGTCCATGGAAAGATTGTATGAAGTCAGGTCTCCCCGGACTCATTCTGTAGATCTATTGCAGAAAACTTGTACATGTCACAGGTGGCGAGTTAATGGTTTTCCTTGTGCACATGCTTGTGCTGCAATTCAATCTACTAGAGAAGACATCTATGATTTTGTTGAGCCATACTTCACCACCGAGTGGTATAACAGGACATACCAGGAGATCATCTTGCCAATCCCCAATTATGACAAGCCGCAGACTTATGATCCTAGTGATAGGGTTATTGTTCCTATTCTGTTCCTCCACCGGTAGGCGAAGAACACAACGAATCGTGCATCCTTATGAGAAGCAAAAAGAGGAAAATGATGTGCACAAAGTGCTTCACACTTGGTCACCATAAAGAGCTACTGCCCCATGATTTGATGACTTTTTCTATGTTTCATTTTTTCAAAAGATTCTATGTGTTTGGTCTTTACTTTTGGTAATGTCTTTTCGATTTTATTTGGCGTGGATAATAAGTGCCAGGACATGTGTACCATTCTGTACACCTTCCTGTGAACTTCAGTTTTTATTTCCTGTCTTTTTACATGTGTACCACTATGTACGCCTTGGTGCACAATGGATGCTACTAGTCTATTTTGTTTAGTAATTACTTATTACTTTTGTTATGTTCAATTTTTCAGTTCTGCATGATATAAAAATTTTAGTAATATACTTATGTCTTTCATTTTTATACTTTTGATAAAGTATGAAAATCTGTCAGTACATGTGTACCTTTATGTACACCTTCTGAACATTTTCTGCTATGTCAGTAACTATGCACAATCAAGTACACCTTAAGTTTTCAAAACCTGAAAT
Source organism: Papaver armeniacum (assembly GCA_023531295.1). NCBI lineage: Eukaryota > Viridiplantae > Streptophyta > Magnoliopsida > Ranunculales > Papaveraceae > Papaver > Papaver armeniacum. Next base: position 16,411 of record JAJJWW010012225.1, read on the forward strand.
ATACATTTCAAATGGTAGTGATAAGTCATAAATTTGTAACATCAATAACATCAATATTGAAAACTAATAGATTTCAAACCAACAAATTTCCAACTAATAAAAATATTAATTCAAGGTCTTGATAAGTCATAAACAAAGTTATAAAACTGAAGTTTGATTCTGTTGTCTGCAAAGATAGATAATGTTTAGAAGCAAGCAATTCACAAATTGATCTTGTATAATGAATTAGGAAAATAAACTCTTCTTCCTCCTCAATGGATTCTTTTCCATACTCGTGACGCCACTCGCTTGTGCGCTTCATCGTTACTACATCCCACAATTGTTCATAGTTTCCGACTTTTTTTTCAAGCATCTTTGCCACCAATGTCGCTCTCATATCCTGAAAGATTTTTTCGGCCCTCTGCTGATCTCTTTCCATACTCTTTCTCTTCTTCATACCTCGTTTTATAAAGTAGCAAGTATACAAAGCAGTAACTGATTGGTACCTTGAGAAGGACACTGCATGATGTTTATCTCATGCGGTTCTATAGGCGCATCACCCTTTAGCACTCTCTTTTGTTGAGTTCCAACCGCACCACATTTGCCGGTTGTTGTGCATCATTTTGTAGTGCTCATTTGAGTGCAGCGAGTTGTACCACTTCTACTCTCGGCTATGAAATCAAACTTCAAAAGCGACCAGTGAAGCCCCACTGCATTTTGTATTGTAGAGTGATTGAGGGGGATTAGAAGAACTTCCAAATCGTCATGCATGTCCCGTACGAAATCTACCACAAGCCTTTGTGTCTCACTGATGTTGTTGTTCTTCACATAGTACTGCAATCAATAATTTGTTGGAAAATAAGGTACACCTAAATCATACATATATAAAATCTATCAATCAAACATTCATGCAAACACTTAATATAGCATTAAAGTCAATCATATGGCATACTTTGGTGTATATCTATGTCCACTCCTAAATAAATCTACAAAGGCATTTGGTGTATATCTATGTCAATCATGTGTACTAGTATGTACACATCATTAAATGATTCAAAGTATGGAGCAAATTTGCTCTTCGTAATCCCGCTTCCATTTGCTGTGGTAAAAAAAACAGTGATGCACAGATACATCGCAAACAACACTACCAAGTCCTCAACATTTCTCTCAATCTCCTTATCCAACTTTGATTTTAGCTTCGTTATACGCAAGATTTCACTCTCACATCAAGTTTCCCCAACTTAGATTTACGCAGATTTATTCGGTTTATTAGTGGACCGTATGTTTTCTCAGCTCTAGTTTTGGCACATTCTCCTTCATCAGGTTCTGATCCCACCATTTCTAATTCAAAAATTAAGAACAAATCTTCTGGCATAGTCTCTACTTCCACAAAGTTTTCTCCTCGGCAGTATTGAACATAAAGACATTTCTTTCTGAATGATCATGGCGGAACTTCAGACACAATCTTCAAGATTGATTCTGGACTCTTGAACCAAACATCATCTCTCTTCTTCTCCTTTTTCTTTTCTCGAGTTTTTTCCTCCTTCTCCTTTTCAGCTTTCTTGTTAATAAAGGCATCTACTACAGGCCAAAAAGGGCTCTCTTTTGCTTCTCTAATCGAAATTCTCGTGAACTGACTTTGTCACGATCCTTTTACGTACTTCTCCATCCTTTTCAAAGTGCTTGTTCACAAACTCACTGATTGCATTAAAACCTGCTCTATAAGGTTTGTTTGTATCTACGAAAATAGAAGAATGAGAATAAGAAAAGAGAAGCATAGCACATGATACTCATACAAAAATGCTGGTGTACAAACAAGTACACTGTTACAGATAGTGAGTAAAAAACAGACAGAGCATACACAAAATGTTGGTGTACAAAACAGTACACTGGTACAGATATGAGCATACAACATGCTGGTGTACCATTATTTACACATACAAGAAATATCATAAAAAATTGGTCTAAAACAGAGTGAATCGGACACGAAACACCGCAACAACATGTTGGTGTACCGGTATTTACACACAGACAACAATTCTCACAAAAATTTCTACAAAACATACATACCATGAAATGAAGCACTGCAGCAAACATGGGTGTACCAATATTTACACAAATCAACAACATGTGGTGTACCAGTATTTACACACAGAGACAACAATTCTCATAAAATTGCTAAAAACAGCAGAATCGGGACATGAAGCACTGCAACAACATGGCGGTGTAAAGATGTGTACACACCAACAACAAAATAGTATAAAATTGCTCGAGTAAAAAAATATAGAATCGCACATGAAACATCTGCAGCTTGAACATGGTAGTGTACAGATTGGTACACATACAAGAAATATCATAAAAAAGTAAATGCACATGAAACACAAAGCAGTAGCATGGTGGTGTACAGATTGGTACACATACAAGAAATATCATAAAAATTGCTCAAAAATATACATGTAATCGACTTGAATTGTTACCTTTTTTTTTTTCTGTTAACAGTTGTTGAAGCCTTTGAATGCTTTGATTTCTTATTAGTCAGCCGATGTTTAAGTACTGAGAAGGCTTTGATGTTGAAGGCTTTGGTGTCTTTGGTTTCTTCTTAATTGGTGATGTTCTTGAGGTTTCTGCTCTTTGATTTTGATGTTGGTACTTCTAAACTTCTCTTAGATCTCGTTTTTGGACCTGCGATTTTGGAATTTCTTCTCAGGTTGATGAAATTGGTATTGATCTTTGATGCCGACTTCGATCTCATCGTTGGTGACGTTGATTTTGTGATTTGCCTCTCACCCTTTAGTGATGGATTTTGTTCTTCGTTGATGCCGAATCTTCAACTATTGGTGTGTTATTCTTAGAAACTACTTTGTTTCTTTTCAACATTATGCTAATGATGCTTCATAGAATCGAGTTTTCTTGATGAATTTAGGGTTTTAGTCTGTGAGTTTTCTAGGGTTTGTCTGAAATTTTCTCTTTGATTTTTTCTTCTGAAGTTTCTGAAGTTTCTGATAAAGCAGAAATGGTGCAGTTAAAGAAATTGTCCGTTACGCCGCTTTAATTAGTTTTTTAATTATGGGCTAACGTGTCGCAATCACAGAGACTGTGTCAGTTACAAAACTGATTCATTTGATTGCACGTGTGCTTTAATAAAAGCGTGCGAAGGTTAGTAGCGTCTTTGTACATTATTTGGATTAAATTGTACCTAGTCAACTAGGTCTGGACTAAACTGTCGAATTTTTGAGCGGTTTTGGACTGAACCGTTTTTTTCCCATGACATAATAAAGTGCCACCGGTTTTCAATATTAATTTAATGCCACTACCGTTATCCTACCTGTTAGGATCCACATGTTTGGTCTTTTTCGTTTACTTGGTAAAAAAGCGCCGGATTTTTACATACTTACACTTGCAAACCTTGTTATACTTATCTCAGATTCACAATCGTATCACCAATAAACAAAAAAAAATGCCTGCCTCTCTTCGTCTCTCCCTTCCTGTCTTTCGGTGTTGCTACCTGTATAGGATCTCAACGAATGAATTGAGAAGATTGGGAGTGTTAAGATGGGAAAAATTGAATGAATGACAAATGAAGGAGACGAATTTGGTGATTGGGTTTAATTAGGTTTCTATTATTGTTTCAATTTGATTGATTGAATTAGTGATTGCTAGTTAGGGTTCTTAAATCGAAAGAAAGATCCATATTACATAAGAAAATGGAGGGTTAGCTAGGTAATCATTGGTGGTAATTGTAAGCTTTCAATTGGGTATTTGTTAACATGAATGGTATTTTTATTGTAATTATTGTTGTAGAAATTAAAAATAATTAACTTTGAGTGATTAATGGAATACTGATTTGATTATGTTTTTCAATTGGGTTTTATAAGTGTGTGTCTGTATTTGTTCTTGTGTTATCAATTAAGGTTTATAATTGGAGAAGAAGACAAATTAGGGGTAATTTAGTTATGGTTCTTCTTGGTCATGGTTTTCTTGGTGAATAAAGGGTTTGAATGTTTTTTAAATTTGAGTTTGTTTTCCTATGAAAAAACTCTCGGTGAGAATACAAGATAGGGGATCCAATGCTGGAACATGAGTAAAATTTCGAAAGCTAGAAATTTGACAAGAAAGTGATGTTGCTTCCATTGTTTAATTAGATCAATCGGGAAGAAGACGATTGGGAAAGTAGATTAATTGGGAAGAAGACGATTGGGAAGCTTGCCTCTCATCCTCTTTTCTTGTGTTGCTGCCCGTATAGGATCTTGATCAGCTTCATTCTTTTCCACATATTATCCATCTTCTGCTTTAGTTCCACTAAAACTTTGGTGAATGCTTTACCAAAACTTTGATTTATATCTTTGTATTCATTTTTGTTTCTTGTAGAATCAATTGAGCTTATATGACATCATTAAAAAGTCCATACTGTAACATATGTTGACTTCATCTGATTTCGGATTTGTTGTCTGCTTAATTGTGATTCAGGTAGTATCTCAAAAGGTATAACTTTGTTACATGGAAACAACAACAGTTGACACCCCTTCATCACCAGAAACACGCTTGGAAGGTGTTCGACAGAATTCCCAACTTAAAATTGTATTCACCATCACAAATCCTAACAAGACTTTCAGGGTTTTCATCGTCTTTTACTAGTGTGGGATAACTATCATGTATGTATTAACGGCTGTTAGCTGTTTTTTTTTCGAGAGAAAAAAAACAGGACGGAAAAGTTTAACAAATGGCATTTTATTAATTCTGAAAGAAAAAAAAAACGGTGGCACTTTATTAAATATGACATTGAAAGTGTGACCCTTTATTAAAATCCCCTTACTGCAAAAAAAAAAAAAACTATCTCCTAAGATCTGATGTGAGACAAAAAGAATAAATAATTATGTAATATTGTTCATTTTTTTTTTTTTGAAGCATGTAATATTGTTCATGATCGGCTAGGTTTTGATTATTGTCTTAGCTAATTTTAGGAAGTATTTTTCAAATGTAAAGAACAGTCACAACCGACTAGGTTTTTTGTAATATTGTTCATTAAACCTAGGAGGTCATGTACATGGTGTTCTCAGTCACCATCGACCATGATTTCGTTGAAAATCTAGTTGATCTTGTGGAAATTGGATAAATATCCCTATTTTTAATGGGTCTTCACAAATATCCTCCACACCTATAATTATATCCCTAACAAGTAAAACCGTAATTATCAATAAAAACATAATTTACATAATTCCTTACCTAACCTTAGTATCTTATCCATATATACTTTAGATAAAGCACACGCAGAAAAATCAATTCAACCCTCCGCCTCCATCGATGCTACATTACCACCACCATCTCTATCGCCATCACCACAACCAACACACTACCGCCTCCATCTCCATCATCACCACTACAACCATCACCACCGTTTCTCCACCTGCCTTCTTTTGATAATCTAAAAGTTGATTTTAAAAATGTCAAATTCATTTTTCATTTTCAATTTCATTTCAATTTTGAAACATCAGATGTTACTGCATCGTGGTTCTGGTTTTTACGAGAAAAACGAATAGAGATTCAACCGTTTCATATCGAAAGAAGACAAATTTGATTTGATAATTTTGACCTAGATTTCTGCACTAGTGCCTAACAATCTCATTAGACGTATGTAGAGGTGGTGGCGATGGTGGTGGAGGAGGATTAATTGAAACCAAGTGAAGATATCATTTAAGATCAAACAGAAAGTTAGTTTATCAAATTCATAGATTTAAATTTTAGATTTAAGACTCGTAAATATGAGTGATCTGTTCTGCGGTTCCAATAATGTTATTGTATATTGAATTCTTGTTTAATTTTAAACTCATGTATATGATTATATGGTTTTATTTTCTGTAATTTTTTGTGTGTGTTAATGGATTTCATGTATTTTTTAGGTTTCAGGATTTTTAAGAGTTTTTCAAATTGAGGTTTTATTTCATTTTTATGAAATTCATTTTTATTTTTATTTGTGTTTTATATAGATTTGATGTGGAAGGATGTATTCTTGGGTTAGGTAATCCATCTCCAACTTTTTTGTTGAGGCACCATCTCCAACACCATTGACATATTGAAGGTAACATTATTCAAACCTTACTAATTTGTTACTTTGTGGAACCTTGTATTCACAAAATGTGAATAAATTATTGAAATGCGTGCTTTGATTAGTTTCTGTTAGCTTTCCCGGTAAGATACGCGTCGATCGTTCGTGAGTTCATTCGAGGAAAAATGTGTGTTTTATATGCCTGAGCTAATTTCAGTCACCTCAATCATTTTAGGTCTTATTATAACTTTTGTGAATTGAAATGAATATTTCTTTGTTAAAGTATATATAGCAGCAATCTCGTAGTTTCATCGTTCACCCTGCTGGTGGTAGCCTTTGTGGAATATTTTATCTAGTTTGAATAGACTTATCTATACTTTCAAAGTTGCGTCCAAAATCTGCCAGCACTAAGGAATTGGGATTCTAAACAATGTCATTTTTATTGGTGAATTGACTAATGGTCTTTTAGCTACTGCATATGTTTAGTGTAATTACATTTCTTGCTATAATTATATGTCCTTTAGCTACTGCATATGTTTAGTGTAATTACATTGACACGGTGTGATGTAATTAAATTTCTTGTTGTAAGGTTATGAAGTGTCCGTAAGAAGTTACAAAACTTTGCCAAATTCGGCGGAAATCACATTTTGTGAAGTAAACTGATGTCCTCAGCGCTGCTATGTCGGGTGGATTATGTGTTGTTTAAGTAAAATATTCAATTAAATTATGAAAATTGATTTTATGTATTTGTTTCTTTATGTTTGGTTGTGTGTGGATAATCATAGCAAGAAGATGAAGGTGCATCCATCTTGGATACTTATTCTTACAATCTGTGTAGTTAGTGAGGTAGTTAACACAGACTTTAGATGTCTCAACATGCTTATTGTGTTCCTATTTCAGTTTCCATGTTTATTGTGTTCTTTGTTTGAGTGTGAATTTTGTTTATTGTTCATTGTGTATCGTTTTACGGTCATATTGTTTATGTATATCTACGAACTTCGGTTTTTATGGAATCAACTACGGTTGTTAACCCAATTTTTATGGGATAAATTACGGTTGTTGATCCTAATTATGGGATCAACTATTGTTGTTGACACCATTTTTTACATTTTTGTAGAAAGATACCCCTAAACTGTTTTTGATCCAATTTTTTATGGGATAACCTACTGTTATTTATCCCACTTATGGGATCAATATAGACGCATCCGAAACAAAGATAAAGCATTACCATTTGTCCATGTATATCTCTAGACTTTGGTTTTTTAAAGGATCAACTACATTTTGTTGATCCCATTTTTATGGATCAACTCCCTGTTATTGATCCCATTTTTATGGGATCAACTCCTATTGTTGACCACATTTCCTTAGATTAGTATAATTATGCTTGTAGTTTAAATGCTTGGATTTTATAGATGTAAATTCTTGAAATATTGAATTTGTGGTGCAATGGTAGCGTGATCGACTCCATGTCAGGTGATGTGTGTTCGACTCACGCCAAGTTCACTCATTGTCAATTTTTGTGTCAACTTTGGTTGTTAACTCCATTTACATGGATCAACTTCCATTGTTGATCCGAGTTTAGGGATCAACTATTGTTGTTGATCAATTAAATTGGATCAACTTCTACTATTGATCCTTTTTTTGATCAACTACTATTGTTGATCCCCTAAATTGGATCAACTTCTACTACTGATTCTATTTTTATTTGGATCAACTATTGTTGTTGATACAAAATATCTAAACCAATGGCGAGAGGCGGTGCGGAGCGATGGTGGCGAGCACGGCGCTGGTGGTGACGGCGGGCGAGTGGTGGTCGATAGTGGCGGTGGCGGCAGCGGCCTGGTGGTGGTGGCGTCAGTGGTGGTTGCGGGACTGGTGGTGGTGCAATGGTGCAATGGTGCAATGGTGCTGGTGGTGGTGGTGGTGGCGGACTGGCGGTAGTGGGGTCAGTGGCGGTGGTGGGGTCAGTGGTGGTGGCTGCGTCAATGGTGGTGGCGAACTTGTGGTGGCGGTACAATGGCGGTGGAGTGATGGTGGTGGTTGGTAGGTGGTGGTTGAAGGTTGGTAGTTGAATGTTGGTGGTGGTGGTGGACGTGTGGTGGTGCTAGTGGTGGTGGAATGGTGGTGGTGGTGCGGGTGAAGTGGTAGAGGAAGAAATTTATTCCATTTTTGAAATAAAGGAAAATATTATATGGGTGATGGTATTAAGGTAATCTAATTTTAAATAGATAAGGTTATTAAAAAGTAGGGATATATTTATTGTTGTACAATTAAAACCTCTCCGGAAGAATACTCCATATAGGAATAAACTCCATATAAGAATAAAAATTTATGGTCCCGATTTGGGACAGTTATATTTAAGAATAAACTCCATATTGGAATAAGTCATAAATTTTTCTGGTCCCGTCTTAAGGAACCTACCTCCATATAAGAATAATTGACATTATAATATAAATACTATAGGACTTGTCATGCATCAAAGTGTAAGATGAAAAGCTTCTTGTAACCATTTTAAAAAAATCATTTGGCTTCAAAGTAGATTCGTTTGCTTTTTTGTGCACAATTAGTGCAAATAACTTCCTTTGATATAGTTTCATTGGTCAATTTTCAATCTGTCTTTCACTTATATAGTTTCATTGGTCAAGTTTCGGTCTCAAAGTTGAGTTTATATTTTTCGAGATACATTTTTGTGTTTCCAATGCATATATGTGTATTTTCTCAAGTGCATGTATGAAAGTTTTTCTTTCGGTCTATTCAAGGTAGACCTCCATATAAGAATATTTTTTTGTGGTCCATATGATATTCTTATACGGAGGTTTTCTTTGTATAAGGATATATTTGTAGGGTGTTAAAACTAGGGATATCTAATTAATATTGAACTACCATTGTTGTATATTAATTAGATATCCCTAGTTTTAACACCCTACAAATATATCCTTGTACAACAATAAATATATCCCTACTTTTTAATAACCTTATCTATTTAAAATTAGATTACCTTAATACCCTCACCCATATAATATTTTCCTTTATTTCAAAATGGAATAAAATTTCTTCCTCTACCACTTCACCAGCACCACCACTAACACCACTACACGTCCACCACCACCACCAACATTCAACTACCAACCTTCAACCACCACCTACCAACCGCCACCACCACTAATATTCCACCATTACTCCACCACCATTGCACCAGCCACCACCGGTCCGCCACCACCATTGACGCCGCCACCACCACTGACCCCACCACCGCTAGTCCTCCACCACCACCACCATTGCACCACCACCAATCCGCAACCATCACCGATGGTCCGTGCCACCACCACCACTAAACCACCGCCACCACCAATCGACGCCCGTCACCGGGCTGCCGCCGCGCTCGCTACCACCGCCACCACTTGGTTTAGATATTTTGTATCAACAAGAATAGTTGATTCAAATAAAAATTGAATCAAAGAGTATAAGTTGATCCAATTTAGGGATCAAACAGGTAGTTGATCAAAAAAAAGGATCAAGAGTAGAAGTTGATCCAATTTAACGGATCAACAACAAAAGTTGATTCCTAAGCCCGGATCAACAATGGAAGTTTATCCATGTAAATGGAGTCAACAACCAAAGTTGACACAAAAAATTGACAATGAGTGAACTTGGCGTGAGTCGAACACGCATCATCTGACATGGAGTCAGTCATGCTACCATTGCACCACAAATTCAACATTTGAAGAATTTACATCTATAAGATTCCAAGCATTTAAACTACAAGCATAATTATACTAATCCAAGGAAATGTGGTCAACAATAGGAGTTGATCCCATAAAAATGGGATCAATAACATGAGTTGATCCATAAAAATGGGATCAACAACCGTAGTTGATCCCATAAAACCAAAGTCGAGAGATATACATGGACAAATGATAATGCTTGATCTTTGTTTGGACGTCTATATTGATCTCATAAGTGGGATCAACAACAATAGGTTATTCCATAAAAATTGGATCAACAACGAGTTTAGGGGTATCTTTATCTAAAATGTAAAAAATGGTGTCAACAACAATAGTTGATCCCATAATTAGGATCAACAACCTAGTTGATCCCATAAAAATCGGGCCAAGAACCGTAGTTGATCCCATAAAACCGAAGTCCGAAATATACATGAACAATATGACCAAAAAACGATACACAATGAACAATAAACAAAATTCACACTCAAACTTAGAACACAATAAACATGGAAACTGAAATAGGAAGCCAATAAGCATCACTACACCATTTTCAGGGATTTTTTCACAAAGCTATACACCATTTACTTATTGAATTTGTAACGGTTATAACCGTAGTAAATGCCAGCCGTTATTAATAATTGTGATTGTGTTTTGTAACGGTTTTATCTGTGACAAGATCAAACACGCAGTCACATATAAAAACCGTTACAATAATTAAGAGTCACAATTGACCTATTTTTAGGATTGCGACACGTGGCTCTTTTGTCGCGAAATTGTAATGCTTTTTAATTGTTATTTTAACTTTGCAACAATTCGGTGATGACACGTGTCTTACACTTAGCTGTGCAGGGCAACTATTTAGTTTTCCACGTGTCACTTTTTCTTACACATATAAGTGTTGCATACTTTTTGCAACAAATTCCCTATGGACACTGTCTTCTTTTGTTACAATTCTTCAGAATTTAAACTGTTACTCATTAGTAACAACATCCGGATGGTGACACGTGTTGTTTTTCTTCACGATTTTGGTCACTAGAATCAGGACAATTCTTTAATTACAATTAAAAAAAGTGGATAGTCCGGGCCATTCTCATGGACCTGGCCTTCCATTTTAGAACTGAGAATTAAACCTGAAACACGAGCCCTGCAATACAACAATCAACCTGGAAACACGGGCACGCAATTTTGTATTTTTCCGCAATTCTCAATTCTTACATACTAAAGAATCATTTTATTCACTATGAACAAATAAACAAATATGATTGCAAGTAAGAAAACAAACAAACTAATAGACACCATCAACCTATTGTGATTCTTGGATGAACTCGATCATGACAACCTATTGAGTCTCTTGTGAGAAGGACCTAATCCTTCCTCCTTAAAGCTCTCCGACTCGGGCCGGTATCTACAATTTCAAGTATAAAACTCAAATTCTCATTCTCGACTCGGTGAAATTTAAGGCCAATTTAAAGTTATCATATACTAATTGAAGTATAAACTACAATTCAATAAGCCGCCAATTAAGGTCCATATTTACCGAATCGGGGATGCCAACGATCACGTCGAGGTTTGGATTCAATTTGTGAGTTTGTTATACTTGTGGAATAACATTGAGTTTGTTGTGTTTAGCATTTGAGTGTGCCTTGAGAAGCAGAGATTAGTACCAAATGCCCTACCACGGATAAACAAAATAACCAAACGGTATGAGAACAAATGCAGAGACAACTGACCAATTAGCCAGACTGACCAATATATGGATATCACAAAGATTTAAGTAAAAAAATTAAATTCAAAGATAGTTTCTTAGTTGGTACAAAAATCGCATGGAACCGGATTTTAGAGATTTGTTTGACTTGCCTCCACTTGCTGGGGTCTTTCCTCCCTTGGGGTAAGGAGTACCTTGATGAACAAGACCACCTTTCTTGCCATCGGCACTGCATAGAAAACGTAGATAGTTCTGAAGAATTAGAACAGGATATGAAAATAACAATCCAATGAAGGGGGCCAAATGAAAAAGATTCTCACCTCACTTCGAGGAGTTTCTACTTTAATATTTTTGTCCAAGAGTGGGCTTCTTGTTAGCAACTTGACAAGTCTCTTCTTTTCCCTATAAGAAACACGTAGTTAAAGTTGGTCGGCAGTGGCAAATACGAGAACTCTTACTCACGCTAATCATGGAAGTATTAAAAAGACGACATTATTGGCAAAAAGTAAACCACAAGGTTGGACAATGCTTGAAAAGCAAGGGGCGTGGACAAAATAAATTATGAGACATGATCAACAACGAAGTACTCACTCTTAACGCATCTTTATGTAGAGATGATAAGCGCATATAGGCTTTCATGAGCTTGAATATCATTATAGTTACTAATCCAAGGATGACCTGCAAGAGAAATATAATTAGGATCACAAAGAAGAAATTCATCAGTCTTTTTAATAAGATGAGAATTTTAGCTTAATGGTTCAAAGAACTCTTTATTCAATAGACGCTTGACAAAAATGCTTGGCTTGTAAGATAAAGAAGGCCAAGGAGGTTCATTGGATGTTACAAAGAAGTTACAAGAGAGCAAAATATACAAATAAATGATATGATTTTCTTAGTTTATTACATGTATCATACCATGTAACGAGCCTAGACAAATATCATTTTCACATAATTCTAAATACATGAATGGTATGCTTAAAAGAAATCAGAATACACAAGTATACAACTAAAAGGTGTACATGATTTGTCCAGTTTCAATAACCAATACCAAAGATAAAAACGATACAGTGCACATTCCACGTGTAGAAATACCCATTGGAAAAATAAGTAACTACAAAAACCAATAATGAACTTGCCAAGAGCAGAAATTTACCAATAGCAAAAGCTCCAAAATGGTATCGCGCGAAGTTCCTAATAAACACCATTAGAGAGGGCGCAGACCTATGAGCGATCGAGAGATGTGCATTAAATGCAGTTGCATCACCTCGCCTTTCATGAACACACTAAACCGGGATTCCCTGCAAGCAGATAGTTTGTATTTCATATGAAATATACATTTAATAAGAAGTCAACACATCCAATTTTAATGAGTAACTAAATGCTAAATAATTCACCTCCAATGAATCAATAGCTCTCGCAGACACAATCTCGTGCTTCTACGGCTATTCTTTCAAGCTCACCACGGAATACTTCTGCTGCCTTTCACCATATCTCCACTTTCATAGCCTTAGTTAAGAATGAAGCTAATGTTATAAAACTTCCAAAGTTCTAATACACTCCTACCAACATAAGAAAAGACATCAAGCATTTACATTAAAGTTTGTAAAGTCAGTAAGCCAGGTATAAGAAGGCACATTAGCGACGCATAATAAAAAAGACATCAAGAATTTATAAAAGAATCTCGAGCAACCTTGTGAGTTTTGAGTCACAAATAAAGAACATGTGGACCGTTTTCACCATGTGTCACATCAGCTTCATCATTCACCGAACAATTAGCATATTAAAACAAGCAAACATGATTTCGAAACTAAAACCAAGCACCGAAAATTGAGGCTAACAACTGAACTAGAAATTGACACATAATTCCCTTTGGAGGAACATCGGTTAATATATCCTCCATCGCTCGAACCATAATACCATGACATGGCAGATATCTTCTCTCCCTCTCCGAGCGGTCCAAGAGTAAATGTCAAGTCCTGGTCTTACAAGCCATCACCGTCCATTGTAGCCCTCAGGGACACACTACAGAAACAAAATTTAAGCATCGAGAAAACTCGGAAGATATATCATTTTACCAAAAGCTACCTTAGACTGTTTAACTAGTTTTATGCTAAGGATGATTATTTGAGATGTCCATCTCATTTTTAGATAAAAAGATTAGCCTACTAAATAACTTGGTGAGTGACAGCCCCGTCTTGCACCGTATCAAATCAACACACAACACAAAAAAAAAAAAAAAAAAAAAAAAAAAAAAGAAAAAAAAAAACAAAAATCTAATCTCATTACCTAAACTAACACACAACATTGTTTTTCAAAACATTCACAATCTCAATCACCGTATTCAAATCATTAATCTACATCTATTCAATCGATTCAAAAAATCATTCGAAAAAAAAAATATCTACATGATAGATCTACCTTATCACTACCAGGTTGGCCTTTAATTTTCCTTCAACTCAAGGATTCAACTCGATAAGGTACTAGCTAATACAAAACATCTTAAGACATTCTTACTATCTCTCGGACATTTTATTACTTTCGTGTTTATGAAGACCATGAGAAAATATGTGTACATCAATCATCTCCAATAGAAGATTAAATTACGTGTATATATATGTACATCAACTTCTAAAAATCTAATGCCAAATTATGAATAAGTACAGCAACTACAAGGCAAAGAAACACCAAAGAAAACAACAACAACGGAAGGAATAAATCATGAAATCATTGTTCCTCCAGCCAACACATGCTCGCTATTCACATTATCACTCGAGAGGAGTCATCAGACCGGACTGTCCCAGTTGTTGGTTATCAACCTGACACTAGTAGAACCAGTAGAGATACCAACCTCTTCCTGACTACATCGGGATTATTCGATTTTCCACAAAGAATAATAACCCTTAATAAACGAAACTCAACCTAAACAAAATCCAAAAGAACAAATAAAAATCACACTTCAATTTGCTTTAACAAACCCAACGAACCATAACAAGATAGGATTTATATCATACCGTGGGAATATCTCATGGATTAATCTATATACCCGATGAAACTCATATTGAAAGAGCTATTCCAAAAATCGCAACACTAAAAACAATAATTCGATTCATTACAAAAACCCTAAAAAAAACAAAGAAAACCTTAAAATAATAATGGAATTGATCAAAATCCTAACAGCTAAAAACGCAGCAAACGGCCGAAACGGTGTGATTAGAGATGTGGAATCACTTGGATCGGTTAATGCAATGCCGCAAACCATCTAGAGATGCTCAGCGCTTCTTCCCCTTCTATTAACATAAGACTAAAGCAAATTAGGTCGGGTTGACAAAGTGAAGAACAATACTAACACCAGAATATCAAGAACTCTTGATAAATATCAGAGAAATAAGTATACCATTATCGAAAATGATCCATGACCCGCAAATAAGGAAGTGAAAAAAGAAAATATTTTGGAACAATATGTTGTTATATATCCTGAAAAATCATCCATACCAAAGCAACAAGCAAATCAATTGGTATCATGATCTACTAAGAATAAGCGATTTTTCACAATTGATTTCCCAACCTACAAATAATACAACACAAAATTATACTTCGATTCTGACCCTACAACAAAATTGAAAACGAAACAAGGGTTTACACAAGAAATCTACCTCTGTGCTTCTCGGTCTTGTTTAGCTACCTTTGGAATTTATCCTGCACCCTTTTCACCATGAGAGCTAAAGATCAGAACCTTTTACATGCAACAACGCTTACTAACTTAACAAAAACCTGAGACTCAAAATGAAAAAATGGTGATAGAATTGAGAGAATGATTGAATTGTGAGATTGAAATTGAGGATTGATCAAATCAAGATCACAAAATCCAGTTAATACGTTTACCCGAATATTTTATATAGAAGCCATATTTGAAACTAAAAAAAAAAAAGTTAGGGTTTGTAAGTGGTTTGTAATTGAAATTGAAATCTGGGTAATAAACTGTAACAAAGTTGCTAATTAAATTATCTCTCTATTAACATCAACAATACATACCAAAAGTTTCATACGAACTCAAAATCCCTAAATCCGAGTTTCATACTTACTCAAAAAATTCCAAAATCGAAACAAGTTTCTATTGAAACTCCTCATCATCATATTTTTTACGAAGAAAAGCAAATCAACATATGAATAAGTAAACTTTCGGATGAAAATCAAACCCGATCTATCCAAACTCGGATTTTCCTTTTTACCTCAATATCACTTTAAATACTAAAGCGAGAATGAATAAATAAGTACCAAAAGCTTCTCTAAAAGAACAAATGATTCAATCATCGAACTAAAATCGGATCAAAACCCTAATACCGAAATCAAAATGGAAAATAGAGCAGATACGGTTTATTAGGAGTTAATAAAGAACAAATTAATGGAAGAGTTACCAAATGTGTTGATACACGGGAAGAAGTGTTTCAAATTGAAACCAAATCGGTGATTGTGTAGAAGATAAAAGGGAGAAGAGGCGGAGAGAATAATGAGTGTTGGTTTCTCTCTCGCATAACTATAGATAATGTGAAATGGAATCTCGGAAAAAAATCAACCAAATCAAGGGTCGTGATTTTAAGTAAGTGTGTATGTCACGTGTATGGATCATCTTTTTTGCCATTAGAGCAAGTCTTATGGTGGAATCCAACCTATTCCAAGTGTGGAAAACATGGAATGTCAAGTCAGCTGGCTTCCAAGTTGGGGTTTCACTACGTAAATTCAAGCAAGGTTCCACGGTTTCGTGGAAGGGTCCGTGGAATCCATGAACGCCAATAAGAATAGCGCGGTAAAGACAAGAAATTCTATTAAGAATGGCACAAAAAAAAAACGCTATTAAGAATGGCACAAAAAATCATGTGGAACGTAGATTTAAAATGAGTTGTTGAAATCTAACTACTGAGAAAAAACGCTATTCTTAATAGCATTTTTTTTTTGTGCCATTCTTAATAGCGTTTTTTTTGCTTATTAAGAATAGTGTTTTCACTATTCACCATTACACTTATGCTTCCATCCACGGTTCCAAGTGTTGGGGTAAGCTTGGAGAAGATGGAAGATGGATGGATTCTGACCATAAGACTTTCTCTTAACCACTCTATAGCTTAAATGACAACACATGATATTACAAACGACTTTAAGGCCATGATGTTGTCGTATGCTCTGTCAGACAATTTCGCAAAACGTTGTCATATCCCGTTGTCAATAGCTATTTTCTTGTAGTGTTAGGGTTTGTTAGGAGGGAGGCTAAGAGATGAGGAAACTCAAGAAGTGAAAGGAGAGAATTTTTCTTTTTCTTTTTATTTATCCGTAAAAATATTTTGAACAGTAAAGATTTGAATAGGGAAGGTCATCCGGATCACGGTTTTCTTTGAACGGTAGAGATTTGTTTAGGGAAGGTCATACGGATCAAACCGGTATTTGAGAAGTTTGTGTTTCTTACCAAATTGTGCTTCTTTGTTAAACTAAATTCGGCTTTATGTTCAACTTTTCGATATGAAAAAATCTAAAAATATATCAATAAATTGGAGATATTATATGAACCTTAGGTTTAAAAAATCAGAAAAATATATGGAATGAAACGAAAAAATAAGAAATAAATTCGATCGGTGTGTTTCTTTGTGCTTTTGTGTTTTCTCTTTTGCTCCGAGTTTGAATTTCGACTAGTTACATAGGTCATGAAGTAATTTCTACTAGTCACATTTTCATGAAGTAGCTTTGAGTTCACACCGTGTACTCGGTTATAAGATTACTAAAGATGGACCACTTAAGCTCCAGGATGAGTTCGACTTCAAACTAGCAGATACATCATCGAAATCGGTAAATATGAAGTTGGATGTCAATTCGAACTTCAAATTCAGTAATGGCATACTATCTATGAGCCACTTGCCTTAGGAGGGTCTTGACTTCAAACTTAGCATGATACATCATCGAATCGATGAATATGAAGTTCGGTGTCCATTCGAACTTCAAATTCGGATAACGACTTACAAACTATGAACCAATAAGCTCTTAGAGGGTTTCGGCTTCAAACTTAGCATGATATATCATCCAAATCAATAAATATAAAGCTCAATGTCGATTCGAGATTGAAAACGGCCATGAGTTGACTATAAGTCGAGAAAGTTGGTAAGAACGTATGAATCCATCCATTTTCGTAAGATTCTTCTGGATATTATACGAAACCTTAAACAAACCCTATTTTTGCATATTGTATGCAAACCGTGCTCCGAGATAAACCGCCGCGAGTTGACTACTCACAGTTAGAAACTTCGTAAGAACGACGAATCCATCTCTATTTACGGGTAAGATTCCCAATATTCTACGAAACCTTAAAGAAACCCTATTTCTCAAGATATTGTATGCAAAACCGTGCTCCGTGATCGAAACCACAACGAGTTGGACTACTCTAAGTCCAGAAACTGAGTCGCAAATTTAATCCATCCATTTACGGTACGAAACCCAAACAAACCTATTTTTGCACACAGATGCAAACCAGACTCGAGATCGAAACCTCGGGCTGCAGTTGACTACTCTAAGTCGAAACTTGGTAAGAACAACGAATCCATCCATTTACGGAGTAAGATTCCTTTCGAGATATTCTACGAAACCTTAAAAAAAACCTATTTCGCATATTGTATGCAAACTGAATCCGTGATCGAAACCCGACCGCAAAATTGACTACTCCTAAGTTAGAAACTTGATAAGAACGACGAATTAATCATTTACAGGTACGTAACCCTTAAACAAACCTATTTTTTACATGTGCATGCAAACCAGATCCGAGATCGAAACCCGGCCGCGAGTTGACTATACTCTAAGTCGAAATTCGAGGTAAAGAAACGACGATCCACCCATTTACAGGTAAGATTCCTCGAGATATTCCACGAAACCTTAAAAACCCAGATATTATTGTGCGTCACCAAGGATCCGAGATCGAAACTTTGACGCGAGTTGACTACTAAAGCGAAACTTGGTAAGAAAGACGAATCCATCAATTTCTGGTAAGATTCCTTCAAGATATTCTGAAACCTAAAAACCCTATTTCTCGTATATTGTATGCGTACAAGGATCCGAGATCGTAAACCGGGCCGCGAGTTGACTACTCTAAGTGAGAAATTCGGTAAGAACAGCGAATCCATCCATTTACGGGTAAGATTCCTTCGAGATAATACGAAACCCAAAAACCATATTCTGCATATTGTAGCGCGTGCAGGATCCGAGATCGAAACCCGGCCACAGTTGACTATAAGTGAAGGGAGTCAGTGAAACGATTAATCCATCCATTTACGGGTAAGATTCCTTCGAGATATTCTACGAAACCTTAAAAAACACTATTTCGCATATATATATGCATACCCGGGATCCGAGATCGAAACCTCGTCCGCGAGTTGACTACTATAAGTCGAAATTTTAAGAATGACGAATCATCCATTTATTGGTAAGATTCTTCGAGATATTCTCGAAACCTTCAAAAACACCATTTCTCGGCATATCAGATCGTACGGAATCCGAGATCGAAACTTGACCGCGAGTTGACTACTCGATCGGGAAAAACTTGTAAGAACGACGAATCCATCCATTTACGAGTAAGACTTCGAGATATTCTCAAACCTTAAAAAACACTATTCTGCATATTCATGCGTGCAGACTCAGAGATCGAAACTTCTGACCGCGAGTTATTACTCTAAGTCGAACATGGTAAGAACGATGAATCCATCCATTTTTAGGTAAGATTCCTTCGAGATATTCTACTAAACCTTAAATAAACCCTATTTATGCATATTGTATGCATCTGAGGCTCCGAGATAGAAACCCGCCGCGAAGTTGACTACTCTAATTCGAGTAAATTCAGAAGAACGACTTCAATCCATCCATTTGCAATTAAGATTTCTTAAGATATTCTACGAAACCTTAAACAAACCCTTTTTTCGCATAAATGTATGCATATGACCTCTTAAATCAAACTTGGCAACGAGTTGACTACTCTAAGTCGAAACTTGGTAAGAACGATTTAATCATCCATTTACGTGCATGAAACCTTAAACAAACCCTATTTATGCATATTGCATGCAAACCATGCTCCGAGATCGAAACCATGCCGCGAGTTGACTACTCGTCGAAACTTGGTAAGAACGACGAATCCATCATTTACGGGTAAAGATTTCTTGAGATATTCTTCAAAACATCAGGTTAAGAATACTAAAGTTAGACCTCGAAGTTTCTCATTCGGGTGAGCCAGAAAATGAATTTATCGATTTGAACATCAAGGTTCAAAGATTACGTAGTTAGAACTCGAGTTTTTGAATTGGATGAACATCGGTTACTAGAGTTAGACACTGAGTTTAACTCTACTAACTCGTAACATCGAACCAACATCGGGGTTCAAAGATTACTAGAGTGAAAATGACAAGACTACCCTTATTGGAAATAAGTAAAGTAATATTGCAGTTAAAAAATGCCATAATGCCCTTATCGACATAAGTAAAATAAATAGTACAAACAATGAAAATGACCATATTACCCTTACTAGAAATTAGTGCAATAAATATCATGGAGATATGAAAATGACCAGGACTACCCTTATCTAAAATAAGTGAAATAAATATTCAGACAGAAATGACCATATTACCCTTTCTAGAAATAAGAAAGTGCAATAAATATCACACAGACAAAGGAATGACCATATTACCCTTACTAGAATTAAAGGTGATAAATATCATGGAGACAGTTAAAATGACCATACTAACCTTATCGGAAATAAGTAAAGTAAATATTATGATCAGAAAATGACTATTTTACTCCTCATCGAAGTAAGTGCAATAAATATTTAAGTAAAAATGACCACCACCCATATCGGACATGAGTAAAGTAATTATTACATTCTGTAAAATGGCCATTTTACTTATGAAATAAGTGCGATAAATGTTACGGAAATTTGTCAAAATGACCAAACTACCCTTATTAGAAATAAAGTGCAATACATATCCTATGATATTATTACTGCTATACTGGAAATAAGTGTGATAAATATTATGGAGGTATGAAAATGACGAGGACCACCTTTCGGATATGAGTGAAGTAAGTAGTACGATCTTGTGAAAATGACCATTTTACCCTTAAGGAAATAAATGCAACAAATGTTATGGATATTGTGAAAATGACCTTATCGGAAATAAGTAAAGTAAATATCATTATTGATTGAAAATAATGATTACCCTTACTAAAAATTGGTCTAATAATATAGTGACAAAGAAAATGACAGTTTATATCGGAAATAAGTTAAGTAAATATTATAGTATTGAAAATGACCATTTTACCCTTATCATGATCTCGTACATTATTAACCTTATTTCTGTAAGAGTAAAATTGTCATTTTCACGGATCTATAATATTTACTTGACTTATTTCCTATAAGGATAGTCAGGTCATTTTGACGAGTCTCCATAATGTTTAATGCACTAATTTCGAGTAAGGGTAATATGGTCATTTTCACGATATGAAATATTTACGTTACTTATTTAGATAAAGGTAGTTTGGTCATTTCACTGAGTCTCATAATATTTATTGCATATGTTTCTAATAAGGGTAAAGTGTCATTTTCATAGTCTGTAATATTTACTTTACTTATTTTTGATAAGAGTAGTTTGGTAACTTCCATGATATTTATTGCACTTATTTCAGGTAAGAGTAATATGGTCATTTTCAGTCTATAATATTTACTTTACTTATTTTTGATAAGGGTAGTTTGGTCATTTATAGTCTCCATGATATTTATTGTATTTATTTAATATGGTCATTTTCACGATCTGTAATATTTACTTTACTTATTTCAGATAAGAGTAGTCTGGTCATTTTCATAGTCTCCGAATATTTATTACACTTATTTCAGTAGAGGCGATATGGTCATTTTCACTTTTTATAATATTCACTTTACTTATTTCCTATAAGGATAGTCTGGTCATTTGTGAGTCTCCATAATATTTATTACACTAATTTCCATTAAGGGTGATATGGTCATTTTCATAGTTTGTAATATTTACTTTACTTATTTAGATAAGGGTAGTTTGGTCATTTGCCTGAGTCTCTATTACATTTATTAACCTTATTTCCGAGTAAGGGTAAAATGGTCATTTTCACATACTATAATATTTACTCGACTTATTTTTGATAAGGGCAGTTTGGTCATTTTATAATCTCCATGATGTTTATTGCATTAATTTCTAGTAAGGGTAATATGGTTATTTTCATAGTCTGAAATATTAACTTTAATTATTTTTAATAAGGGTAGTCTGGTCATTTTCACACTCTAAATAATATTTATTGCACTAATTTCCAGTAAGGGTAATATGGTCATTTTCACAGTCTGTAATATTTACTTTACTTATTTCCAATAAGGGTAGTCTGGTCATTTTCCCTGTCTCCATAATATTTATTGCATATGTTTCCAATAAGGGTAAAGTGGTCATTTTCATAGTATGTAATATTTACTTTACTTATTTTTGATAAGGGTAGTTTGGTAATTTTCATAGTCTCCATGATATGTATTGCACTTTTTTCCAGTTGAGGGTAATATGGTCATTTTAGGTTTGTAATATTTACTTTACTTATTTTTGATAAGGGTAGTTTGGTCATTTTCATTGTCTCCATGATATTTATTGCATTTATTTCCGATGAGGGTAATATGGTCATTTCACTGATCTATAATATTTTACTTTACTTATTTATGATAAGGGTAGATCTGGTCATTTTCATAGTCTCCAGAATATTTATTACACTTATTTCAGATAAGGGTAAAATAGTCATTTCCATAGTATGTAATATTTACCTTACTTATTTCTGATAAGGGTAGTTTGGTCATTTTCATAGTCTCTATGATATTTATTACACTTATTTCTTTTAAGTGTAATATAGTCATTTTCATAGTCTCCATGATATTTATTACACTTATTTCTAGTAAGGGTAATATGGTCATTTTCACGATAAAGAGTAATATGGTCGTTTTTAAAATGTGTAATATTTCCTTTACTTATTTCAGATAAGGGTAGTTTGGTCATTTCCCACGGTCTCCATTATTTCTAGTAAGGGTAAGATGGTCATTTTCACGTTACGTAATATTTTCTTTACTTATTTCTTATAAGGGTTGTATGGTTATTTTCATAGTCTGTAATATTTACTTTACTTATTTTCGATAAGGGTAGATCTCGGTCATTTTCTGATTTCCACAATATTTATTGCACTAATTTCATTAAGGGTAATATGGTCATTTTCACAGTTATGTAATATTTACTTCACTTATTTACGATAAGGGTGAGTCCGGTCATTTTCACGGTCTGCATAATATTTTGTTGCACTTTTTTCCATTAAGGGTAATATGGTCATTTTAACGATCTGTAATATTTACTTTACTTATTTCAGATGAGGGTAATCTGGTCATTTTCACAATCTTAGAATTTTTATTGCGGTTATTAGATAAGGGTGTGCAGTAATTTTCACAGTCTTCGGAAGAAACGAGATATGTCAAAGTCAAATTTCATAAAGTCATGACTTGTTGACTTGGTCTTGATCATGTTTTCTAATATTAAGAAAATTAAAAGAAAAAGAAAAATATATTTTGATTTATAAAAATGAAATATAATTGTTAGTTTGTACAAATGTGGGAAAATTAGTGACAAGTAAAATTCAAAGTGTTATAATTTTTGGGGTTGTTTTAGATGTTGTGAAATATTTGGGTGGAATCATCACTTTGAATTACAATTGTGATTGATACTGTAAAATTGTCAACAAATATTATTGTGATTAATAAAAGAATTTAATATTCCTAATTATTATCACGAATACAAAATTTAATAACAGTTATAAGCTGTTGCGGGACTTATCACAGTGTATTTGTGTTGAAAAATAAGCGTGACGAGGTTGCCTTTGTTACAAAATCCTGGTTTTGGTGTAGT